>JAUPMG010091447.1:0-12552 GCA_031762675.1 Pachysandra terminalis
TCATGTAGCATCCTATGGAGTTATAGAAGCCCTACAACCTTTAGGTTGGGTACCTATTCTATCTTGGGGTGGAAAAGCATACCCTTCTGTGGCACAGGAGATGCATGACTCCATCACTGGTATGAGTACAGACTCCATGACAATCACCATACTAAACCAAACCCACATTTTAGATCTCCATCTAGTTTCCAAAATTCTCAAGGTCCCCATGAACAACACCTACATTAACATACCTGCCCTAAACCCAGCAAATAAACCCATCATTGATTAAGCCCTCTGTGGAGAAGATGCCCCGTGGAATAAGGCTCATTCCCTTACTGGAATGTCTTTCCTAGAATCGGAAACCAAATCGAGCTCAACACCTACATGATCCAAATCCTTTACCTGGTGGCAACTGGTCATAGACTGTGTCTTCCTTCTATCATTATCCATCACATCATCAAGTATGTGAAAGGTACCTAGAGAGAACCCATACCTTCCCCTTGCTTGATGTGTAAGGTGGCTAAGAGGTGGAATTTTGCTTTGCCTTTCCAAAGCCAGTCAGTTTCTATAGCGCCCCTTCATCATCGGAATCTGAGCCTGATGAATCTGAAGGAAATGCCAACGCATGTTCCTTATGAGCTACTGCAAGCCCGACTTTCCTGAGGAGCAGCCTCCAGATCCTTTCGTTCCGATTCAACTCAGAGCTTCCTCATCGGCCAGACCAAGCACAAGTGTTCCTACTCCACAGCATTACAATAGGAGGAACAGGAGTGTTGAATCCAGGTTGATAGCATTGGAGAGAGCTAGTCTCCAATCTCGGATGGTCATCACTATAGAGCTTATAAAGACCCGAGAGGAACTGAAGAAGAGCAGAGATGACATGTATAAGCTCCAAAAGAGTGTAGACAAGACTCTCCGCTATGTTTTGAGAATCTTTAGTTGCGGGAGGTTCAGTGATGCCATTTCTCCATCTGCCAGTCCACCACCATCACCACCCTCTTCTCCAAAAGGAGAATCTTAGATGATTTCCTTAGATGTCCATCGTTCTTTCATTTTTACTGGTTGGTTATAGCCATTCCAATGGCATATGTTTTCTTTTTATATACTTGTTTATTTAGGATGTATGCTGTATTTTCCCTTCATATTTGTAAGACTCTTTTTTTATTAATGAAAGCTGTGTTTCCTTCCAATTGTTCCAATGATGACTTAGCAACTTAGAATTAAGTAAATAAGATTAAAACCTACTCAACTAGGACTGAATTCACACATTTAAGAATCCAATAATACTAAACAAAACACATGGACACATTACGGTACAACTCAAATCACAACACACACACTATTAATGAACATTTTCCACAACTATAGTAGAACTTAAACAATCCGTGTTAAATCAAAAATTTAGGAAAACTATAAATGACTTATTTACATATCACCTACTTCACTAGAATAAACTAGGCTGCTTAAAATTTTTATTGAAATAAAATCAATTAGAACACTTAGATTAATTTCGAGGACAAAATTCTTTTAAGGATGATAGAGTGTAAAGACCTAAAAATTTAAGACTAAAAATAACTTTAATGAAAGGGGTAAATTAGTAACTTAACACTCCACACCTATAAACTAACTTAAGGTTATTTATAAAATAAGATATAATTAGGATTATAAATTATAGTAAATAAACTAAGGTCGTCAATGAAGAATTATAGCTTAAGCAGAAAACACGTTTAATGGATTAGTCTAGGTTGAACTAAACTGGACCCAAGAATAGTAATTAATTAGATTTGGGCTTAAGTGAGATTCCTAAGGCCCAATTAGATTAATTAAAGTATAATATTCTTGATAAATAATTAGGAAAACTTAATGATTAAGTTACAATTGAATTAGGACTCTAGACCAACACCTAAACATCAAGTAGTATTCGTAATATAATTCTAACACTTAGAACTTGTAAAATAGGATTAATAAAGAGATTAGACATTAGAAAACAAGTCAATTTCGTGGGAAGCCCTAGGAAGAACAAGAAGAAGATTAGAAGATCAAAAAACTAGAAGAACACTAGAAGAATCAACAGTGGCAGAAGAACCCTACAACAACTGGTGAGTTTTCCTTTAGTGTCTCGTGTATTTACTACTTCCCTAATGTGATATCATGGCGAATTCCTTCTTTTTCACATACATAAACCTTCCCCATGATCATATTACTAAAACCCAAAAATATTACCTGTATCGAATGACCATAACCTATGATGCTAATGTTAGACTGTTAGAGAACCAAGAAACCAGTTTTGAATAAGTATTGTTAAAACCTATATTAGTGTGACCATTAGAATGACCAAATCATCGTGAACGAAGCCCTAGGATGATTAGATGATCAACCCTAGAAATTCCCTAGACCTGAAACCCTTTTTCCTGATCCAGAAGACCAACCGGTGTGCTTCTTAGCCTACCGGGTGAAACCTTGTGAACCTTGGAACAGGCAGGTTTCTACCTAGCTTACGACCGGTTCCAGCCAGTGTGATGGTTTCTTACCGATTGGGTTTCACAACCCAACCGGTGTACCAGGACCCTACCGGTATCCTTCCGGTTGAGCACCTTGACCCTACACTGTAGCCAGACCCAACTGGTGTACCGGGACCCTACCGGTTGAGCACACCTTGACCGCAGTGACTCTAATTTGTTATTTTGAGACTTTGATTACCCTTGGCTAGATAAATCTAACCTATTTGACTTCCAATACATCTTAATGACCCTCTTAAACCCTCCTAATGGCATGAAATCCCTATAGACATAATGATGTGAATGGTGCATATGTTGGCATGTTTAAACCTATGAATTGTGTGTGAATAACCTATGTGATTGGATTAACCATTCTGATCTTTATTTAGGACCCTTGATTGTATAAACACCTCATATTTAACATCCATAAGACTTGTAATATTTAATTATACTATGTATAATACCATCATCATATCAGTTGTGCATCAACCTAGATATGTGTATATTATGTGATTATATTAGTCCAGTATCATGAGACTGTGCTCATGTCTATGTTGTGTGCATTTCATTAATAAACAGACCTTAATCTATGAGCTGCATATTGAAATCCCAGCAGAGATGGCAATGACCTATATCCTATTACTAAGGAAGTACACTTTCCTAAATACATTGGGTACAACTAGTAAAGGATACCGTCTTGACTCATGACAAGCTATACCATTATTTAGTCTAATGATGGACTACATATTTGTATTTATTTTTGCCCAAGGTGAGGGGTATGGGTCCCAAAATACTTGTGGTAAGATGAAAAGTGCGGGATAGGCCTTGTATGGGGGTCCCAATCTGAATCATAAGAGTCTCCCCTTTGGTATTCGGATAATTCATGTCTCATTGAGGTTTTGTTCATATTTTTTATACCTTGATTACATTCCCGTGATTGAAAATAAGTGGGGGAGTTGTTCCCTTTAGATCGAGGCCCCTTAAGACGATGATGCGCACATGGAATATCTTACTTGAGAGTGGCTCTGTATGGGGGGAATGGTTTGAGAAGACATCTTGCTCAAGTAAATGATTGATCTAGTGCGAGAGTTGAACTATTCGAATGTGAAACATCATCCCTACTGCATTATGATGTGATTGTTGATATTATTGTTGTTATCTTGTGTATATACTTGATATAATCATCATATAGAATTAGGCATTGTAGAATGAAAATATGAGCATTGATATCCTTACGATTCAAACCAAAGTGAGAATTGGATGAGAGAACATTATTGCTGTAGATATTACTATCATCATGTTATATACAGATTTCATATGATCATTATTTCCAGAATTATCATTATTATACTATATTATATATTTTTGCAAGTAACATTTGGTAATGAGTAAATACCTTTCTCTGAAGGTCTAGTCATACGAGCTTTGGCTTATGGATATTTCCTTACGTTTTTCAAGTATTATAGGAAGATTGTTTACAAACGAGAGTTATGGGATGGCAAGATAGAATATAGGGATAATTTGATGAAATAGACTTAGTTAGTTAATTTCTCATTTTTGTAATTAAAGAACATATTGTCATTATTAATATCAATATTTTATTAGAACTGATGTAATTTACTTCCGCTTATGTTCTATGTGACTTTCCACTCTCATAACGATATGGGGTGAGAGTTACATTCTAATCTATTGGGAATCCCGATGATCTTAACTGGTTTGGGATGTGTCAAGTATGATCCTCTTATGGATTTCTGATTTCAATATTGTGTAATGCTTCATAATTTGTATATTTCGAATCTATAAGATGTGATTTGATGTTGATAGAAGTAATATTTTATGTGTTTGAATCCTAGTTATATTGTGGTTGACTTGGTTGTGAATGTTTGGAATGAGGAAGATCGGATTTGGGAGTCGAAAGATAGGTTTCAGCAACCAAGAAAATACCCAAATCGTGAAGTGGTCGGTAGGCACCGCTCTACCGGTGAGCCTACAGACAGAGACTATTTTCTAGGGAAAAATTGACCTTTGGTGGGCACCGGTCCACCAACAGCTCAACCAACGCACTGTTGTTACAGTGTCTGATCTGTCGATAGGCACCGGTCCACCTGTGAGCCTACCAACAGAGACTTGTTTTGTGACTTAAAAACCCAACCGACGGGTACCGGTCCACCGGTGACCCTCTCGATGAGGCAGGTCCAGGGGTACAGGTGTTGGACTTTATTTTTATTTCCTTGGGCGGTGATGTGCGGCTTATGCCATGGTTTGGAAATTGGTTTTCGGAGTCAAGTTTGACCAGAAGGCATCTAGCCTACCTGCGGGGAGTCAACTTGATGCTCCATGATTCATTGTGACCATCATCCCACCTTGGAATTAATATTGGGATTGTGAACCATTTGATTGTTATGTGAATTTGATTATGTATTTTGTTTGAGAACATGATAGGAAACTTTTAAGGGTTCACAATTAGATTATCCACATGTATGGGCGCGTGGATTGCTGCCGTTGGAGATCTTCATTTGGCGTCGTAGTTAATATGCATACATGCTAAGCTGATATTGAATGGTAAATGAACTGGGCGGTGGAAATCTACGGACTAACCTTGCAGGGTTTTCAGTTGAGATTGACTATATACCTATGGGCTGAAAGGGCCTACTTAAACTAGGGTAGGAGGCTTTTTAGCTCCTATATAGGTTCAATATCCCTTGAGTATTGTACACTCAAACATTATTTCATGGTGGCCTTTGTACCATAGGTTAGCACCCAAAACGAAGAGGGGGCCTTCCGGTAGTCCCTGGGACCTTGATCCTGAAGTTGTATTGATTTGGAAGCTTCATGTGAGGTACACTTAACAGGACATATCTACTTAGTCTTCATACATTACACTTCATCATAATTGTGTTGTTATCATTAATGCATTTCACGATAGAACATATGTTTGCCTCATATCATACCATTACATTCATGCTTAAAATACTCATATTGCCTCTTATCAATGGCACTAACCTTGTTGACATTTGATTTCCATATGGGGATGGTAACTGTTGATTTACTTATTGAGACTTCTAGCACACGCAACCTCTCATGTTGCAGGTTGGGAGGAGTGATAGCTGATTATGACTTGCTGTGCTGATAGTTATCCCTTAATTTTATTTTACTGTTCCGTCTGGATTGGTACTCCTGTGAGGAGTTAGTTGTAATAAACTTTAATGCTGGATTTTGGATTATTTGTTTTGTTATTTTATTTGGGGATTGAAGTAAATCATGGCTCACCTGAAGCCATGTATCTTTGAGGGATTTGGATGGATTTTTATCTGAATTTATGGTTGACTTCCTTACTCTGATTGGCTATAGAGGTAATCATTTACTTTTATACTTGTGGTTTGATAGCGATCCGCATTCCAAGTGTGGAACCCGAAGGTCTCACCTCGAGATCCGTGTTGCCCACATAGGGATACGTGCCAAGGGTTTTGAGGCGTCATAGATTGGTATCAGAGCAGAAGGTTTGCTCAAAGTATGGTTATTAGAAGATTTGTGAACTAGGTATCACATAGAGGTCTGAAGTTATATAAAAGGAAACATAGAAATTAGAAATAGGAATTGTTTGTTGATTGCTATGTGACGACCTGTTTTGATTGTTATTTGAGCAATTGCATGTTTTCTTGATTTGTAGCAATGTGGAGGTGGATTAGGTGATTCCGTGTCCTTTCTTGAACCTAATACCAGTTTTGTGAGGGAGTCCTGTTGATTTGGATGGTAGGAGTGTGATCCTAACTTTCCTTCTAGAGTGATGGGATTAATGTAGCTGCAGATACATTCGTCTTTGAACTCTAGATCGAGGGTTAGTGACCATACAGAGAGTAAGAGAAATTGTTGACTTACCATATACTATGGTTTGAGACTATAGTTGTGATTCTCCATTTCCACGGATTAGAGAATAATAGAGCCTGTATGTAGATTTCTGTTCTTTATGCCTCACGAGATGGGACATGTTTGATTGTTCACAGAGTAGGTGAACCATGCTTGCTCGACTCACGTAGAGTTGTTTAATTGATTATGAGATGTGTGTATGATGAATGGTGTGAGGTTCCATGATTATATTGTGATATGTTGGTATAGGTTCGTGTTTATGTCCTTTGAGCATGATGAGTGAAATGGATAAATATTACTATCAATATACATGGATTATTATGACTACACTATGATATTTTTGAATGAGATCCATTATACATATGAATAATACATAATAAAATGACCGTATGACTTATGGCCTAAAATTCAATTATTATGTTGTGATGTATTAGGATAATGTTGGTTCATGTCTTATGGGCATGATGTGTGAAGTAACCAACCCGTGCTGTCCAGATTTTCGTAGATTGTCATATTGGATTCCTAGTATGTTAGGACAAAATTTATATTTTGCATAAACAACATAATGAATGATGAACTCTTATGATGACTTGTTGAGTGATTGACGAATAATAAATGAAAACATGTAAACATGGAAGATAACAATGTAAGAAATGTAATAAAATTGTTAGTCTGTCATAGCTTGATAAAACTATTATGGATGATCATGTGATAGTAATCCTGAGATGGAACACTAGTGAGGTCTAGTTGTGGATTACCTGTGATAGTAATCCTAAGAAATGTAATAAAGTTGTGTATAGGCACATGGATAGTTTCTGAAGGTTGATTCACTGGAAGTTTCATGAGGGGTGGAATGACAGTTTTTTTAACCGATTAAGTTGCAAATGCATGAATGCGAATTTCTAAATTATGATAATAGACTGAATTATAAAACACCATGTTGGACTGTATTGTATCTTGAGGGTTTAGAATCATAAATGGTTAAAATCTGAAATTTTGCTATTGGACAATGAAGTGGATATTAATGCGTAAAACCTTAACACGGGTACTGTTCATGTTATGTGTGGTGTGCATAGCATGATCATGTACTTATTTGTATTATCTCCTATAATTGATATGATAATAAATACTCTGAGAGGAGCACTTAGACGTTGCAATTGGACTGCGTTTTATCTTAATGGTTTGAGTTATGAATACCTAAATTTGGACTGATATCCTATAGTAAACAAGTGTGTTATGAAGGCTTAAGAATATGGACTTTAATTATTTTCGAATTGGATTTTAGATGGAAGAGGAACGAAAATGTGTAGTTAGTGAGGACTCACCTGGTGAGGAAGGGGCAAATTCCCTGATGACAGGTCTACATAACATTCTAGGAGATTTGAAGGAACTGGTAGAAGGGAAGCAAGAGAGGAGGCATAGCACGCGAGGAGATGGGATTTAGAAGCAGAGTGATGAAAGTGAGGGTAAGAATCTTGCGCCAGAAGAACATAATAGGGAAGGGTACTTGAAAAGAAAGTGTAGGATTTTAGAGGGACCGATGTGTTTCAACTGTAGAAGGGTGGGACATTTCCGAAGGTTCTATCCTCGCCTGTTGAGGATAGATAGAGGGAAGGGTTCCATGAAGAGGTAGAAAGTGGTGAGATGTCGGTTCCAGTTAAAACTATGGCTCTTGTTGTGGCACCACCTCAGCCACAACCACGTCCGCCACCGACATGGTTTAACTATGGGAGGATGGGGCATATACAGAGGTATTGCCAACAACTAGTGAGGCAGAAGAACAAACTGAGCTCGGGAAATAGAAAGATGTCAGAACATGAGAAGTAGAGATAAGGTAGTCAATACATTCTTGGTGAGTACGCATAACACAGACACTTTGTTTAACTGAGGATATTTCTATTGCATGAATTTATGTGAACTAGCCTTGTGTATGATAAACTGTTGAATGCATGTTAAACTTCTGAATTCCATAATTGAAGAATAACAGACTCTAAGATTGGGTAATCTAGAAATCTAGCATGATAAATTTCGGGGACGCAATTTCCTAAATGGGGGAAGATTGTATTGACCCTAACCCAGTAATTAATTATTTAAAATTAATTTTAGATTAATTAAATTGATTAACTGAGCATAACTTGGAAATACAAACCAATATCTATAGAAACTCAGATTAGTCTATCTAAGAATGATCATAAGCAATTAGGATAACTCCCTTTTATTAAACTAGATTTGGAATACAAGAATCTATTGTCTTAGTAGTGCACATTAATAACTATGGTTTAGAGTTGGGCTAAATTAGTAATTAAAAGGAAGTTTGGGCAAGACGAATAATTAGTGGATAGTATAGAGTTTAGGGAGGAATTTTATAAAAGTGAAATGGGTGGGGGGAGAGAGAGAGTTAGCCGTGTAAGCCATTAGCTGTAGGATTAAGGGTGGTTTAGTAATTTACTTTGAGGTTTGAATTAGTAAGAATTAGACTAGGAAGTTTAGGAGGGAGTTTAAGTTAATAGAAAGTTGCCAAATTAGTTGGGTTAATTGTATGGAAGGTGTAGAAGAGATTAGAGAGAGATTTGGGCTAATTAGGAAGTTTAAAAAATGGGGGTTTGGGTTGAGGACATGAATAGTGCTTTTGGGGATTGGGAGGCTAGGAATTTAGGTTGTAGAAGAGAAGAGTATAAGAGAAAGTGAGGGAAGGGAGGCTGAGACTAGATTCGAGAAAGGGAGAAGAGGCAAGAGGAAGATAGGGAGGAGATACGAGTGTAGGACATACACACACACGTCGGATAGCAAACTAACGGTAAGTGATTCTTTGGTATGATCCTCTTATGGATTTCTGATTTCAATATTGTGTAATGCTTCATGGTTTTGATATTCCGAATCTATAAGATATGATTTTATGTTGATAAAAGTAATATATTATGTGTTTGAATCCTAGTTATATTGTGGTTGACTTGGTTGTGAATGTATGGAATGAGGAAGATCGAATTTGGGGGTCAAAAGATAGGTTTCCACAACCCAGAAAATACCCAGATCATGATGTGGTCAGTAGGCACCGGTCCATCGGTGAGCCTACCGACAGAGACTACTTTCTAGGCAAAAATTGACCTTCAGTGGGCACCAGTCCACCGACGCACTGTTATTATAGCGTATGATCAGCCGATTGGCATCGGTTCACCGGTGAGCCTACCGACAAGACTTCTTTTGTGAAATAAAAACTCCACCGACAGGTACCGGTCCACCAATGACCCTGCTGATGAGGCCTGTCCAGGGGTACAGGTGTTGGACTTTGTTTCGATTTCCTTGGTGGGTGATGTGGGGCTTATGCCATGGTTTCGAAATTGGTTTTCGTAGTCAAGTTTGACCAGAAGGCATCTAGCCTACCTGTGGAGAGTCAACTTGATGCTCCATGAATCATCGTGACCATTATCCCACCTTGGAATCGATATTGGGATTGTGAACCATTTGACTGTTATGTGAATTTGATTATGTATTTTGTTTGAGAGCATGATATGAAACTTATAAAGGTTCACAATCGGATTATCCACGTGCATGGGCGCGTGGATAGTTTCTGTTGGAGATCCTCATTTGGAGTCCTAGTTAATATACATACATGCTAGGCTAATATTGAATGTTAAGTGAACCAGGAGGTGGAAATCTATGGACTAACCTTGCGGGGTCTCCGGCTGAGGTTGACTATATACCTGTGGGGTGAAAGGGCCCACTTAAACTAGGGTAGGAGGCTTGCTAGCTCCTATACTAGTTTGTTATCCCTTGAGTATTGTACACTCATAAATTAGTACATGGTGGCCTCGTACCATGGGTTAGCGCTCGGAACGAAGAGGGAGCCTTCCGATAGTCCCTGGGGCCTTGATCCTGAAGTTGTATTGACTTGGAAGCTTTATGTGACGTACACTTAACAAGACATATCTACTTAGTCTTCATTCATTGCACTTCATCATAATTGTGTTGTCATCATTAATGCATTTCATGATAGAACATCTATTTGCCTCATATCATATCATTATATTCATGCTTAAAATACTCATATGGCCTCTTATCCATGATACTAACCTTGTTGACATTTGATTTCCATATGGGGATGGTAAATGTTGATTTACTTATTTAGCCTTCTTGCTCACACAACCTCTCATGTTGCAGGTTGGGAGGAGTGATAACTGATCAAGACTTGCTGTGCTAATAGCTATCCCTTAATTTTATTTTACTATTCCCGTCTGGATTGGTAATCCTGCGAAGAGTTGGTTGTAATAAAGTTTAATACTGTATTTTGGATTATTTGTTTTGTTATTTTATTTGGGGATTGAAGTAGATCATGGCTCACCTTAAGCCATGTATCTTTGAGGTATTTGGATAGATTTTTATCTGAATTTATAGTTGACTTCTACACTTGGATTGGCTATAAAGGTAATTATTTACTTTTATACTTGTGGTTTGATAGCGATCCGCATTCCATGCCTCGAACCCGAAAGTCTCAACGTGACATCCGTGCCACCCGCATAGGGATACGTGCCATATATTTTGGGGCGTGACACACACTAAAAGGAATTTGGTTCGAGGTGAACCTAGGGAAACCTCAATGTAACAGTTAGGGGTTATTCATATGAAACCTCAAGTTCAACAGTTGGTAGTGAGCCGATTGAAAACCAGCCCTAGTGAATACCTTGGGATCGAAGTGCGGTGCCCTTGTGAGTGGATGTAGGTCGAAGTGCCTAACCACTATAAATCGTGTGCTCTTATGGATTGCTTGCATTTTTATGATTGGTAGACATTGTATGGTAGGCTTTCCATTAATTCACATGATTTATTAGATGAATACCATTCACATATTAGATAATCAATAATAACATAATTCATAGGTTTTCAAAACAAACTTAAATTCCGCATAAAATATTTTAAAACCGATTCACCCCCTCTAGGGCATCTCAACTGTACTTTAATAGGTTACACACATTTAAGAACTAGGCTACACACATTTTAGGACTAGGTTACACGACTATATTACACACATTTTAGAACTAGGTTACACACATTTAAGAACTAGGTTACAACACATTTTAGGACTAGTTTACACGCATTTTAGAACTAGGTTACACATACTTTAGGATTGGGTTACACACATTTAAGAACTATGTTACATACATTTAAGAACTTGGTTACAAACTGTAAGAACCTGAAAAATTTAAAACAAAGTAATTTTTAAACCAAAAGGGTAAAATAGTAATTTGGTAAAAACTCTATGATTATAAATTAATAACTAGTATTAATCTTAAAATTTAATTACATAAAAACCAAAGTAAAATATAAGTAATGTGAACTACACCGGGTCGGGTGGACCCCAGATAGATCTGGTAAATAGGAGTCGCCACCATCCATTGAGTTTGGGTGGACCCCAGATAGCCCCTTTCAAGGGTAATTGGTGGTCCTTTTTTTTTTCTTTTTGGGTGGTCTACCAGGCCCTAGATATGGTGGTCCATTTTTCTTTTTGGGTGGTCTACCAGCACCTAGATATGGTGATTCTTTTTTTATTTTGGGTGGTCTACCAACCCCTAGATATGGGGGTTCTTTTTCTTTTTTGGGGGTGGTCTACCAGCCCCTAGATATGGTAGTTCTTTTTCCTTTTGGGTGGTCTACTATCCCCTAGATATGGTAGTTCTTTTTCTTTTTTGGGTAGTCTACAAGCCCTTACATATGTTGGTTCTTTTTCTTTATGGGTGGTCTACCAACCCTTAGATATGGTGGTCCTTTTTTTTTGTTTGGGGTGGTCTACCAGTCCCTAAATATGGTGGTTCTATTTTGGTGGTCTACCAGCCTCTAGATATGGTGGTTCTTTTTCGTTGGTCAACCAGCCCCTAGATATGGTGGTTCTTTTTCTTTTTTGGATGGTCAACCAGCCCATAGATATGGTGGTTCCTTTTCTTTTTGGGTGGCCTACCAGCCCCTAGATATGGTGGTCGTTTTTTTTTTTTTGCTGGTCTACCAGCCCCTAGATATGGTCGTTGTTTTTGGGTGGTCTACCACCCCCTAGATATGGTGGTTCTTTTTCTTTTTTTGGGTGGTCAACCAGTTCCTAGATATGGTGGTACTTTTTTCTTTTTGGGTGGTCTACCAGCCCCTAGATATGGTGGTTCCTTTTCTTTTTTGGGGGGTCCACCAGCCCCTAGATATAGTGGTTTTTTTTCTTTTTTTG
>JAUPMG010091458.1:0-12551 GCA_031762675.1 Pachysandra terminalis
TGAACCTGAAATATTAAACAACATCCATAAGCTGGAAGCCCGGATGAATAAACCTTCGATGAAGGGCATTCACTCATATTCTAGTATTTGTGAAAAGTGCATATGTGTACAATTGTGTAATAAGTATAATAAGTGTGTGAAGTGTACAGTTGTGTCATACAAAAATAATAATTCTCTCTTATCCTCACAAAGTATTACTCTGTGGTCTGTGATCCTACACTACATGCATTGATTTTAAGTATGAGAATTAGGTCGAGTGCTTCATACAAGTGGCTCTGACAATAATATCAACACACAATATGCAATGCAAAAGAAATGTTACGCTGTCTAAGTTGTGAAATATCGTATGATCCCACGTGATCTCGATCTCTATCTAGTGTCCCAGCAACCTGAATGCAGCCCAGGATGTCCCAGCAAACTGAATGCATCCCCTGTATGAACGGACTATGGGATAGGACCATTCTATAGATATCGCGTAGTTTTAAGGGTTTTCAACCTAGGAGGCACAATCCTCGCACTTATTTTTTATCACGGGCCATTCAACCAAGACTTGCAACCACTTGTGGTATCCCTCACGGATTCATACATCTTCACAACCCAACAGAAGGTATATATCTATGGCCTCGCTGTCTTCCAAGCTTACACCAACGTGCGGATCCTTGGGCAATATCTCTCTGCAAGATTGATGAGGTTCCCTATGTGGGTTCGCTTTCAGTTTGGTCCGATCACAGTGTCCTCTAGTAGGACATAATGGTTATCAAGTCAACATCCCAGATATCAGTCTAAACCCATGGTGTCATGAGGGGTATAAGATCAGGCTATCACAGCTGGAAAATCCATATGCAACATTCAATTCACGTCTTTTATTAAATGCAACATTCAAGGTTTCATAAGCATATATTCACGCAATCAAGCAAATGGGCACAATCCCATAACTAACTTACTAAGAACGATGAAGTACATAATCTAACTTACTAAGTACTATAGAGTATATATCTAACTTACTACCTAATATGAAATGTATATATAACCTAACTTACTAAGAGTATATAAGTATATATAATCAATTAAATTCTATCTACAAACCTTTCTATATACTACTAACAGGAAATTAAACGTAATATAATTCTATAGTTAACAAGTGAGGTAAGTGGGGCACACCGGCACCAATTCCTCATCCACACTATTCATTTGAATTCATCCAAGTGATCCAATTCATCATATAATTCCATAAAAGGCAACCGAGTGCCTAAACCAATTTCACTTTCATCATATAGTTATCAAGGGCATCTCAATGTGCCTAAGCTCACAATTTAATAACTAAATGAAGCATTTCATCATTCAATTGTATCTCAACACTTGTATTATGATGGTACTAAGCTAATAGTAAAGTTTTGGGATCATGCTTACCCATTTCCCCGAAATCTCCGATTGCTTGGCCCAACTAAGCAGACTAAATGTTCGGGTTAAGGGGTCGGATTTTACACAAGAGGTCTAACTGAACCGAAAATAGGCTAAACATGTGTAACTAGTCAAGATACACGTGCTCCCGTTGGAATCACTCCAATTGGACCTATGGAGTGGTTCGGCAGGGTCGTCAGCGACCTTTCGGTGCGCCTAAATAAGTTAAAGCGTGTCAAATGAGTTGGCAACTCGGGGTTTGATCCAAATGGGTATCGATAGACGAGAAGTCAAGTTTATTTGGTCACTTTATATTTCGGTGACCTCTTAGGCTCGCCTATGGGAGGCTTCGGCGACCTATTCGGTGTGCCTAAATTCCTTCGACGACAATTCTTGAGAGCCTTATTTGGTCTCTGAGATTCGACGAGCTCTTCGGTGCGCCGAAGTTGGGGAAAGGTCTGTTGAGGCTAAAATTTCACTGAAAGCTAGGTTTTACCCCCAAGAAGGTCCGATTATGGTCAAATACCATTTTCATTTGGTCTTAGGTAGAGATTTGGGGTTTTCCCTCTTTTTCTCCTCACCTAGGGTTTGGTTTTCCACATGCATGGTCAAATGTGATGGTCTAGTGTTTAGGGTTCCACATACATCAAATGAAAAGGTCTAAACCCATAGGAGAAGGAGGGTATGAGGCAAAGGAGTTTACTCAGCTCGGGGTGTAGCCGGTTGAGTTATAGCGCATTCCGGAACTTGGAAGACCATCTTTGAGCTCCAAATCCCATTCATGGGCTCCAACATCCAAGAGAGAGAAGAGAGTAAGAAAGATTTGTGTTTTATGAGCCCAAAGCTCTATTTATAGGCAACTTGTGAATAGTGCCAGCACTTAAGGGAAAAACGGGGTTTTGGGCTCTATATTTTCCGATTGGCCATCTATGCGGGCTATGTTAGAGGGATTTTGTTGAAATCTCAGAGGTGGATCTTAGAAGTCTACGATTGTGATTAATTATCTTATTAAATTAATTTAATCTTAATTAATCTCTAATTTTTCAGCTGGTCTTTCAGATTGGCTACCTAAATTAGTTTAATTTCTTAATTTACCTAACTTTCTGAGGTCAGGGATCTAATGGGCATAAACCTAGGCTGTTAGCGGATCTAGTTTAATTATTTTGAAATTATCTCCATCACTAATCTTAATTAATTGAGGTTAAGGTTTCAGGTCATTACAAACTTCTAATTAACAGATCTAACTAATAAAGAGAAAACCTAATGGAGTTAATAAATTTAACTAATAAAAATGAAGATTCTAACTATTGTTTTTCTTTGGATAAAAATTAAGAAAAAAAACTATTATGGTTAAAAAAAAGTAGGGAATTTAAATTGAAGAGTTATAGTCCAAAATAATTAGGAAATTAAATTTCTAAAAATTAATGTATTAATAATGTTTTTCTATGGATAAAATTTGAAAACAAAAAACTGTTACAGTCCAAAAAATAGGGGATTTAAATTGAAGAGATATAGTCCAAAAATATTGTGGAATTAAAGTTATTTGGATAAGAGATAGGAATTATGAGTGAGCGTAATACTAATAAAGCTTAAGAAAACATAAAAATAGATGTACTATTAATAGGATTTATGAGTGAACATATTAAAAGAACTATTAGGAGATTTAAATTGAAAAGTTATAGTCCAAAAAAAATGGAGAATTAAAATTCTTTGGATAAGAGATAAAAAAAAAAATAACGTATTACTAATGTTTTTCTTTGGATAAAAATTAAAAAAAAAAAAAACTATTATAATCCAAAACAAATAGGGGATTTAAATTGCAGAGTTATTGTCCAAAAAATTGGATAATTATAACATATTACTAATATTTTTCTTTGGAAAAAAAAAACTATTATAGTCCAAAGAAATAGGGAATTTAAATTGAAGAGTTATAGTCCAAAACAATTGGGGAATTAAAGTTCTTTGGATAAGAGATAGTGTTTATGAGTTAAAGAGTTTTAATAAAAATAAAAACATGGGTGGGGGTATAAGAGTTTTAATAAAAATAGAAGTACTATTAATAGGATTTTAAAAATAAATAAAAGAATGTATGGAAAAAATCTTAAAAGTACAACGTATTACTAATAAAACTTAAAAAAAAATAAAAATAAAATAAAATTATTATTAATAGGATTTATGAGTGAACGTATTAAAAACTATTATACTCCAAAAAATAGGAGATTTAAATTGAAGAGTTAGAGTCTAAAAAAATTGGGGAATTAAAGTTCTTTGGATAAGCGATAGGATTTATGAATGGATGTATTACTAATAAAACATAAGAAGAAATAACGTATTACTAATGTTTTTCTTTGGATCAAATTTAAAAAAAATATTAAATTTCAAAAAATAGGGTATTTAAATTGAAGAGTTATAATCCAAAATGATTGGGGAAGTATAACGTATTACTAATGTTTTTCTTTGGATAAAAATTAAAAAACAAAAAACTATTATAGTCCAAAACATTAGGGGATTTAAATTGAAGACTTATAGTCCAAACAAATTGGGGAATTAAAGTTCTATGGGTAAGAGATATAATTTATGAGTGAAAGAGTTTTATTAAAAATAAAAACATGGGTGGGATAGAAGAGTTTTAAAAAAAATAGAAGTATTATTAACATAATTTTAATAAATAAATAAAAGAATGTACTGAAAAAATCTTAAAAGTACAATTTGCTTTTAATAGTAGTATATATATATATATATATATATATATATAGGGATTATAGAAAATATTTCTTTTTTTCCTTTTATAGGTTAGTGTATGTAGACTATTTTGTGGATTTCAGTGGTATGTTACTATATTCTCGTCCAATAATCCATTGTATGCCTATCGTGTATTCGTGTCAAATAATGTTGCTTAAAGATCCTTACGCAGTCCTTGTCGCACCCTTGGCACTTCCAATTAGTTATGAGAATATACTTTGGTGAATTGACATGCAAAACCCAATTGCAGCACGTAAGCTCCTTCATCGCTCCTTATTATGATTGAATCTGTTGTGTCAATCACCGGCCATATTGAATGGTGACGAAGAAGGAATACAGTCCTTGATATCTTCCTGTAGCTATACAAGAGGGGCGTGGACCGTCTACACCGGCTTCCATCCACCCATTTGTGCACCAACAATGAGCACGTGACACGTGTTCATTATTAGTGCAAGTGATGAGTGATACGCCTCGCGTAGGACCAATCATGTTGCAGAAAATACTGTAGACTTTCTAGCTCCAAAAAAAGGATTCAAAAAATAATATATTTGAATAAAAATTAAAAAAATTAAACATTTTAAACGGGATACATATATGAGAAAACTATTGAACAAACTATTATGATTTTATATTTGTTGAAATATTGTACCATGAACAATAGTCGTGATTAGGTCACCCAAAGGGTTAATATGTCCTCTGCTTAATTATATGGTGCACGTGGCCTGAGAAACCTGCAACCGTTTACAAAATAATAAAGTTAAAAAAATTACACACGTAAAAAAAGAATAATCTTAAAACCTAAGTAATAAAGTTAACAAATTTAGATACTTAATCCTATAAATGGAGAAGATGAATCCTAAACCTAAATAAGAAACCTTAAAATCTTAAATTAAGCCCTAAAACTTGGACAAATTTTAACCCTAAAACAAGGATGAACCCTGAAAGCTTAAAACACTAAAAAAAAATAGACAACTCTTATTTATTACACTGTAAACTTCAAATATAATTATTTTTATTTATATTAATTTAAAAATATTCTTATTCATTTAAAGCGTTTTTATCCAAAACGTCTAAAAATGTTTCAAGTTATCTCTCTTGCCCATGCGATATTCTACTGCAAAAGACCTATATAGGTTTACTAACGGATGACCACTCATAATTCCAGTGAACAATCCAAAGATTCCTGGGTTCGATTGTTTCACGGAAATGGAATTGGTGTTAGAAATTGTAATTTTAATTCTAATTCATTGAGAATTAAAATTTGAGTAGAATTGAAATTCTCATGATTAGATGTCCACGAATAATTAGAATTAGAATTTTTTTTCATAATTATCATGTAAGGAATGGGAATGAATAAGGAAAATAAGAATGGAGTAAAAATTGATTTCTTTTCAAATGTTTTATTATTGGGTTAAAGATAGAGATGGAAAATCTAACCTGACATGCCAACCAACCCTGAACCCGTCCAATACTTAATCAGGTCAATCAAAACCCGCCTGAATAATAAACGGGTTGAACTGGGTTGGTGGGTTTTTGGAACTGGCAATTTTTGAACTGACCCGCCGACCCGCCCGAACCCAACCTAATTAAATGGGTTTGGGTTAACCTCTTGTAGATATGAGAAATGGTATGGGTAAACATCCCAATAATAGATTGACACATGTCAGGACTATGACCGAAACATAGCAATGTCACAAACGACATCCCCAAGTGAGACTCTTGGAAACGATAGAAATAACAACACCAGCCGGTCCAAAGGACGCGGAGTTGAGACATTGATAAAGAGAAAGGTAGTGTGGTACCGCATAGACTCTTTATATTATGCAAGTCACAAAGTGACCGCCATGCCTATACAATCACTTAGCAAAGCTGGCATGAATACACAATTCGTAATGTTCATTCTCTCTGTGAACATATGATTTCTACACACTATCAAAAGATTATGTTCACAAACGAGACGAGTCTCTGTGAATACATACTCCACAGCGGGATGCCGATATTTCATGGCGGGATACTGATACTTACCAAAGAGATGAATTGCTGTGAACATGTCGATTTTCTCTTGTATCTAAAGGGAGAGACAGCTCTGGACGGTGTAAGACATCGACATCGATTTGCTCTTACATCTAAAGGGAGAGACAACCTTGAACGGTGTAAAACGTCCATAATACTCCACGGCGGGATGTCGATACTCTATGGTGGGATGCTGATAACCACCAAAGAGATGCGTCTCGGTGAACACGTCGATTTGCTATTTTTTCTAAAGGGTAAGACATCCGTGGAGGGTGTAAGACGTTGAAATAGATTTTCTCTTGCATCTAAAGGGAGAGTCATCCTTGGATGGTGTAAGACGTCGACATCGATTTGCTCTTGCATCTAAAGGGAGAGACAGCCATGGACGATGTAAGATGTCGATACTCCATGGAGTGATGCCGATGTTCACCAAAGAGATGCGTCTCAGTGAACACATCGATTTTCGCTTGCATCTAAAGTGAGAGACAGCCCTGGACAGTGTAACACGTCAACATTGATTTACTCTTTCATCTAAAGGGAGAGACAGCTCTAGACGGTGTAAGATGTCGACATCGATTTTCTCTTGCATCTAAAGGGAGAGACAACCATGGTCTGTGTAAGACGTTGACATCGATTTGTTCTTGCATCTAACGGGAGAAACAGCCTTGGGCAGTGTAAGACATCGATACTCCACGACAGGATGCTGATACTTACCAAAGAGATGTGCCTCTGTAAACACGTAAATCTACTCTTGCATCTAAAGGGAGAAACAGACCTGGACGGTGTAAGACGTCGACATCGATTTGCTCTTGCATCTAAAGGGAGAGACAGCCCTGGACAGTGTAAGACGTCGATACTCAATGGCGGGATGCCGATACATACCTTTGTCTGGAGAGAATCCCGACGACGTAGAAGTTCAAACACCTCCACGGAGGGCGGCAGATACTACTCTAGGACAGGATGCCGATACATACCTCTGTCTAGACAGAACCTCGACGACGTAGAAGGAACACCTCCGTCTAGAGGGAACCTCGATGACGTGGAAGGTCAAGCAGTCTCGAAAGTGCTAAGGTTCAAGAACCTCGAAAGTAAGACTAATAGTCTCGAAAATGCTAAGGTTCGACAACCTCGATAGTACCAAGATCAATCGGCCTCGATGGCACCAAGACTAGATAGTCTCAACGACGCCAAGGCTAAATAGCTTTCATTATTACTTATATATATCAATTGTCAACGCCCATGATCTGGCATCATAAGTGCGACATGCAACTTACCGGGGTAATTAACACAAGTTACCTCAGGTTAATGTTTTAACACTGTTAGAATGGGTTTAATGGAACACTAACTTCCGTTATCTTTCACCAAAATGCTATAAATAGCGGCTCACTTTCCTTGAAATAGAGGAGAAAGAGGAGAGGGAGAAAAGATCAAGAAATTCTAAGACCTTAAACTACGCTTGACTTGATCCCTGTTTAGGTACGTTGGCAGTCTACAAAAGGTTTAGTCTCAATCTCAATTAAAAGAGAGGATGGAGGATTTTAATGTGTTAGACTCATTATTTCCTCTAACCTGGTCTAACCGGTGCAAACGGTCACTTAGTCTTACCTTTTTTGATTCTTCTAGAAACGAGATACGGTCACATATTGATTTAGGTTCCTGTCGATCAGTAATCCTATCGTTGATGACTCATTCACAAAACGACCCTACACATTTTGGCGACTTTGTTGTGAGTAAGTCTCCACATACTGATCACCATTAGAAGAATGCCAGGACCAAAGAGTAGGATGAAGGTTGTATGTAAATGTCATAGGAATTTTCCTAGACATACTCTAGGTTTGTCAATGTTGTGACATAGCCTTGAGTGTCTGTAACTGAGCATATTAAAGGTCAAGAGTTGCGGATTCTAGGAAGACCCAGCTACAATGAAGCATCTATCAGAATTGGTCCCCTATCCAAAGGTATATACACACATGCACTAAACAGTCCCTAGAAACACACTATTCTTTATAAATTGACTTGTTTCAAGGGAGCTTGGAGTAACCTTACTTGTTGAGGTACACTCCGCGGTCCTTGGACATTTGGATGTGAGTTCGGACAGCCAAAGATTGCCCATGGATGGTCGATACTATTCATGGATGGACCTTAGGAAAATGGACATTAAAATGTAAAATAGGCTTTCTCAGGGGAACTAGTTGACTGACCAAGTATCCGGTCGATCTCCGACTAGTCGGCCCTTGTGTTGGTCACATAGCAGACCAATAATGGTCTGTGTGATTTGCACGTGCTTAGTTGACTGGCCAGAGCATCCGATCTACCCCCGATCGTTCGGATAGCTCACTGGTTGCTTAAAAAGCCCTAAGTAAGTTTTGAAAACCCTGAGCGCTACTGAGCAACCAACTGAAAGGTCTGGTCGATCGGCATCTCGAAGGTTGATTGATGTGGTCTTTCCATTTGACCTTTGAGTTTGAAATTCAAATCAAAGTAAGACGGTGGAGCCACCAGTCGACCTTCTAGGTTGGCCGATCGACCGGCGGTCGCAGGATTCTAAAACTCTATAAATAAGTGTCACACCCCATATCCGAGATAAATAATCTTGAGGATTTCCAATTGAATAACCTTCGAATCCAAAACCATGGATGCAGCCAAACCATTCAATTAACCAAGTTCGACAGAGCATAATAAATACAACGGAAGTCTTATAAAATTTAAACCAAATTCATTAAGCGAAATTCAACAATCGTAAACAAGATCCCATTCAAACCAATAATTACATTGTCAATGTTCACTAAGGGTCAAAATAGAATTAATAAAATCTATAAAAGTTCATCTGCCATTCCTAATTCTTAATGTTCCCATGTCTTATTCACAGCCCTTGTCTCCAGTCCTGGGTTCTGTCACCTCTCTGGGGGTCCACCTCGTTCAGCAAAAGGGTGAGCTTGGAGGCCCAGTAGGAAATTCTAAAGTAACTACAACAATTATTTTAATAATCATATGATAAGTCATTTCAATTCATGCAATTCATTTTAACACTTACAATCTTGGTCATGTGATCAATAAATTTAAGGAGTAAAGATTATCACTATCATGCTATTCTACTAATTTACTCACTATCACTATTTCAACATAAATACCACAAATCATATTTCATTTCAAGTCATGTCCATGTTCTCAATTATGCATCATTACATTCAAATCATCCTCACCTTATTCAACAATCAAAATCCTCATTAACTCTGTCATGTCACACACACAAACACAATCTGAATACACGCCATGTCCTCATGAACTCAATCATGCATCATTACATTCAAATCATGCTCACCTATTCAACTATCAAAAGCCTCATTAACTCTGCCATGTCACACACACACAAACACAATCTGAATACACGCCATGTCCTTATGAACTCTGTCATGATACATGCATAACCATAATCTGAATACATGACATGTCCTCGTGAATTCTGTCATGATACATATCCACATCCAAGGCTACCAACTCTCATGAAACCTCCTAAACAGTAACAAATTTCCTTTTAACATAACATGTTGTAGAGGCCCAGAGCTGGAAAATAAAATAATTAGTAAGAGGTTTATGGGAATTAATGGATAATTTTCTGGTATTAATTATGTGATTTCTTAAGTTAAATGGAACATTGGGGGACTTATTAGTAATAATAGTGTATGAGTTGGGGGTCAATTTGTAATTAATGGATAATTTGGGGAACTATACTTTAATTAATTAAGTTTATTTGGCTGGAAAGTGTCTTGGTCGTATGGAGCTTGAATTAGATAGTGAGGCTAGTTTAGTAATTAATTAAAAAGTGTTATGGGCTGGGATTAGGAGTAGTCGTACGTACCAAATTAGAAGTAGAGGATATTTTGGTAACTTAGCAGAGATTTGTTCTAGAAGAGAATAAGAGTTTCAATTAAGTTGGGAGTTAGTTCCTTATCTAATTAGTAAGGTTAGAAGGATTTGAGATTGGTTCGAATAGGATTAGAAGCTTTAAAAAGAGAAGGACTAGCGGGAGGTCATGCAAAGTAGAATTTGAGGGAAGAGAGAGAGAGAGAGAGAGAGAGAGAGAGAGAGAGAGAGAGAGTTAGGGTTTTGTAGCTTTGGAGAGAAAAGAAAAGAAAGAGAGAGAAGGAAAAGAGGCTGCGGCTGGATCTAGAAGTTGGAGAAGAAGAAGTGGTGAAGAGAGGTGCAATCATAGCACATCGAACATCGGATCAAGCGTAGGATGTAAGTTGCATTTCTTGCATAGTTCACTTGGGATTTCGTGGTCGTTTATATGTGGTTGCATGTTTTGCATGCTTTCTATGATCTTCAGGAGTTTGATTGCATTGTGGGGTGATTTGCGTGCTATTATATTTGTTTAATCAGACTTGGTAGTTCTAATATGATTGATTCCTAGATTTTATGAGAATATGTGAATTGAATCATGTTACACTTGATTATAATGTTAATAAATTGTTTAGATATGATTTGTTTAGTAATATAGTTATCTTGATGCATACTGACCTTTATGGCTTTCGAGATTTGAATTGGATAGCAAAAATAGGGTTTTATGAATTGAGAAAAATACCCAGGATTGTGACCCATCGGCACCCACCGATACACCAGCTGAGCTGTCGACAGGGAGCACGAAAACACAGATGGCCCCATCAGTAGGCACCGGTACACCGGTGAGCCTACCGCCAGGGACCACTTCTTAGTTATGCTTTTCCCACTGGTAGGCACCGGTACACCGGTGAGCCTACCAATGAACACCCCAGCCTATTTTCTATGGACATTGGCTGAGGGGTTGGACCATTGGACATGGATTTAGACATTGAATGACATGATTGGACCTTGTTAAGATATGCTATGTTGTGCATAGTATAATTGAGATTGATTGTGCATGTATTCTATGGAAAGGATTCCCGTGCTGGCTTCATAAGGATTATTCGTGTGTATGGGCGCACGGATAGCTTCCGAAGGGTGTTATCATCGGAGATCCTATTGTTTGTTGGAAAGGATACTTGTGACTGTGTTCCAAGGATTATTTGTGTGTATAGGCGCACGGGTAGCTTCCGAAGGATATTATCATCAGCAATCCTACTGGTTCGTTTGATAGCTCGTTTAGTCAACCGTGTAGTGACGGATTAAGGTGTGGATTCTTTTTTGGGGGTAACCATCCCTAGGTGTATATTCCCTAAAAGACAATTCTTTGTTGGGGGAAACCAACCTTGGGTATGTATTCCCTAAAAGGTAATTCTTTGTTGGGGTAACCATCATTGGGTGTAGATTCCCAAAAAGGGTAGGGGTAACCGTCCTTGGGTGTAGATTCCTAGAAAGGTTAGGGGTAACCATCCTTGCGTGTAAATTTCCAGAAAGGTTTTGGAAACAACTACGGTGATTGAGCCCGAGTAGGTTGAAAGTCCTACGAAACCACGTTGTACACGTGAGATATTTGAATTGTGGAGACAAATTGACCTTAAGGTCATGGACTGTGGTGTTGGTGGAGTTTGTAGGTGGAACCGACTGATCACCGGGAAGTGCATTAGTTGCATTCATATCAGGTGAATTGCATAGTTTGTATTGAGCATTTTGTGTGTTTGCATTCATTCATCTCATCTTTTACAGTAATTGTTATCTTGTAATATCCTTGCGGTTTTTCATTGAGTGTATGTATATATGTGACATGGTAGGATTCTTTCATATAGTTATCGACTTGTTGACATTGTGGACAGATGGTTATTGACATGTTGGCATTATATAGTTATTGACATGTTGGCATTGTGGACTTGATGGTTATTGATTTGTTGGCATTATATAGTTATTGACTTGTTGGCATTGTGGAGTTGATGGTTATTGACTTGCTGGCATTGTGGAGTTTATGGTAACGTACTTGTTGGCATTGTATGGCTATTGACTTATTGGCACTATGGAGTTTACAGTTATTGACTTGTTTGTATTTTGGAGTTCATGATGATTGTTTTTGATTGCTGATTTTCAAATGTATGGCTATGATAATGCTATGATTATGATGCTAGAAGTTGGCAAGACATAGTGTTCTATGAATTGTCTACATTCCATGTAATTCCATGATACTATTATGTTCTCATATGATGGCATGTGATTGTATTCTCCATGATGTGAATATGATATTGATGTGTTAATTTATATTATTACCACTCGTAATAGTACGAATCCTCGTAAGATAGGGCTATTTTGAGGGTGTCAAACCTCAAGTACTGAATGGGTTTAGTTTGTTAAATTTACTATATTAAATCTAAATAAAATTAATTAGAAAAAGAAAGAGAATTTTTGTGATCTATTCTAAAAATCAAAGTAAACTAAATTAAAATCTAAAAAATCAATTTAAACTAAATTAAAAGGAATTAATCAATTAG
>JAUPMG010091479.1:0-12551 GCA_031762675.1 Pachysandra terminalis
TCCACCTACAAACCACCGGCTGAACCAAAGGGGATGAAAAAGGAAAGCCAGACCAACTCATCATCAAGTCCGACATAGAGATCCCTCTAAAAGCAGGAAGGACCACCATCCAAGAACAAACCAGAGATACAATCGCGTCAATAATCAACCTATCGGTCTACTCTTCTCCTCGAAGATTCTTGAGTTCCTCTCACCCCACAGACTCGCATGCCAGACCCCCTGATACATCAGCCTCCCCCACACCCGGGAAGCGCCATTGCAACTTGGAGAAGTTTTGAGGAAGAAATGAGCAAGAGAAGTCAAAAAAATAAACTCTCAACGTTCATTTGGGCTGAACGACTAGTATTGTTGAGTGTTATGCGTTGATTGATAAATATTGGTACATGCCACTTGTAACAACCTGAGCAAGATTGGTACTGCACATGCGACACACAACAATTTCCCAATTTTTTTTTTATTTATTTTTGATTCACAAAAGGATCCTGGTTTTCCTTTTTTGAAGTTAATCACTTGTTTAATCTTTTTAAGGGTTGTCACTCATGCATCAACCTTGATCTTTTGAGGGGCTTAAATTTGCATGCTTACAGGGAGGAGACTATATTTAGATTGAGATTTTCAGTGAGGGCTTGGAAGTAGTGCAAATTTGGTTTTCAACTTTAAGCTTTGGTATTGGGTTTTTTAGATTTAGTTGAGAAACTTGACTAGGAAATATTGGAGCTTGGAAGGTGTTTTAGAGGTTCCGAAAAAATTATAGCTTTTCTCAAACTTTTGTTTTTGGAAAGGTAATTAGTTCTAATGAAATGGGGAGAAGGGGGGAAGAGGGGTATGTACAAAGAGTACACAATACTAGGGAGACCAACAGGGCAGTCCGAGCTAGTATCAACAGAGGAATACAACACAGTAACAACTAGTAGGAAACTATAACAGAAAAAACACAATCAACACCACAGGCAGTGATCAAAACTAAATAGGCAAGTCCAAAGAGGTAAGGAAATAGGAATTGGCTGCACGATAATCAGCTGAGAGAGCCAGTAGATCCTCAGTCCTTAAAGAGAATTTAATATCATCAATGATAAGGGATGTGATGTTCTGATAGGACTTGGAGGCACCCTTGAACAGCCTTGCATTTTGCTCCCCCCAAATATAGTATATGGAGGCATTAAATGCCATCCTCTTAATACGAGCAATCAAATGTTTACCAGAGAATTGGGCAGTACACCAGGCAACTTCCTCAATCCATGGAAGAGAAGGGTGAGTGGAGTGACAATTTGTAAGTATACCTCTCCAGACCAGGGCAGCAAACTCCCAATCGAAAAACAGGTGCTAGTGTGACTCGGTAGCCTTTGAGCACAGCACGCAAGAGGAACTATGAATAATGCCCATCACGATCAGCCTATCCTGAGTGAGAAGATGACCCAAAATAGCCATCCAAGCAATGAAGTTGTGCCTAGGAATGCTACCAGAAAACCAGATCAACATATGCCAAGGCACCTTGTCTTTTTTCACACGAATGGCTTCCCAAGCACTCCGGATAGAAAAGTGACCTCTCATAGAAGGGATCCACTGCCAAACATCAGAAGGATGATTGATGATTTTAACAGACTGAAGCGTACTCCACAAAGGGTGGTACTGGTTAGTATGATGCTCAGGAATAGCCCACCGACCATCACGTATCAGTTCATCAACTTTCATTTCCGAAGAGTAACCCAGCTGGTATATTTTCCTGCAGCTCAAGTGGTCAATAAGGGGACTATTGGGGTGCCAATGATCCCACCAAGTGAACACAGTCGAGCCAGTAGCAATCAACACTGTAATCAGCCCATATGCTTTAGTTCTAAGAGAGCATTTTTTGCCCGATCCAAGAGCACTTAGAGGGGACTTTGATAGACCAGATACTCTTTCTCCTCAGCTTGTAGGTGTGCATCCACTTGAACCACAAAGAATGCTTATCAGTCATGAGAAACTAAAGTTGCTTCATAACAGAAGCTTCATTCCAACAATGGGAGTTAAACAGCCCAAGACCACCCTCATCAGTAGTGGAGCAAACCTTTTCCCAGCACACATTGTGAATTGTTTTTACCCTGATCAGAAGAAGCCCACACTGCACCTGTGGTTGATTAAGTTCAGAACTCTCTTCGGGATCATAAAGACTGACGGCCAGTAGAATTGCATAGGGCAAGCAAGAGCTGTAGCCTACCAGCATAGGATAGGCAATTGCATTTCCAGCCACTGAGCTTTGATCTCACCTTGTCAATAAGGGAATTACAAAAGATCATCAGCAAATGAAACATGTGTTTGTTTAACTTTGCTACATTGAGGATGGAAAACAAAGCCAGGAGATACATTTTTAGTAACAATCCGATCAATAAGATCCATAACAAGAACAAAAAGATGGGGAGATATAGGATCACCTTGCCTAAGGCCCCTTTGGCCGGGGAGGAAACCATGAAGACCACCATTGAAGACGAGAGTAAGAGGTCGTGGAGATGCAGGTAACAATCCAGTCAATGAACTCCCTAGCAAAATTCATAGCACCAAGAATGTAGGGGATCACTTGCCACTTAACTGAGTCATAAACCTTGCTAATATCCACCTTCATGGCACACCTAGGCTTTCCTTTATTAAGATGATAGTCGTGGAGAAGCGCATGGACTAGCATCACATTATCAGATATTCTCCTCTCAGGAATAAAGGCAAATTGGTACTGGCCAACCAGATCACCCAGCACCCCTTTCAATGGAAAGGGAAACTCCATGTATAGAATTACATTTAAGAGTCTAATGAAACAACTGGGTGAAGCTAATACAAAGGAAAGGCAAAATTTTCATAGGAAGAAATAATCGAAACACCAAGAATAAAGCAAGCTCCACTAAACGCCTTCGGAATCAAGGACCAATAATGTAATATTGAAAGAATTTGGGTATACTAACACTCCACAAAGTCCCCATCCCTTCAAAGATTCTCCTATTCTTCTTCCATACCGCCTGTGTCGGATAGCAAATGGAAACAGGTTCGAAAAGAACAAGAGTTTTCTCTCTCTCAGATCTAATACTCGAACTGCAAAGGGCACTTGAAAAATTATTGGTAAAGGACCACGGTATGCGCAATCTCCTATTGATTTGGCTCCAGATCTCGTATGAAAAGGAACATTGTAGTAGGAGAAGATTGGTTGGTTCCATGGCCTCCTTGCAAGACATCTATTGGGAATGATCCATCCTCTTGCATTGAGGTTATCTACCATGAGGATTTTATTTAGCGTCGGTGTCCATATGAAGAAACGACCTTGTATCAAATCCTCCAAATATGCCTCCCTAAGGACAAAGCAGATTCCATCTTAGGAAGAGTCGGGATTCAGGAAGAAGGATCTATCAGAGAAGGTCCCTTGTTATTCCACACATACCAACTCTTGTTCACACTTGATTCTGATGAAGAAGTCGAATAAACCTGGGACAACTCTTCTAACAAATCAATCACCCAATTGCTTAATGGTCTTCTGAATAACAGTCTCGAAGTAACTTCAGGACTATGTCTCTCCATATAGGCCTTCACCTAAATCCCACGATCGAAAGCTAAGGCATGGAGATTAGAGAATGCACCACATGTTAAGATATCACCACACCATACATCATGCCAAAACCCAACAAAAACCCATCCCCGCATTAAATGAAATGCTTTGATGAATCTCCTCATATAGTTTAGTAACAGATTTCTGAAGACAAAGACTAACTGATTTGCTGTCTAGATCTGATGTTATGCTACTGTATGTAGATGCAATGATACTTCTCGATAGACCACTCGCCTCATCCACTAATCTCCAAACCCAGTAATGCTTTCTTAAATTTTTTTAAGGGTCTAATACATAAACTCCTTGTTGTTTAGGCTCAATACCTTTTCTTAGTTCACCAATGTCAGTTCTACCACCCCCCTCCCCACAGCAAAAAAAAGTCCTTCCATAATTTCTCCAACCTCTTAGACACTGCCATTGAAATAGGTAAGAAAGGAAGTGGGTGGATTTGCCAAGGAACTCTAAGTCAAATTTAACTTGCTACCCTTGAATGAAATTTTCCTGTTCCATTTGGCCTACTTTCTTCTATCTGTTACACTATAGGATCCCAAGTTGTGAATTATTTGAAAGGAGCACCTAGCAGACCCAAGTAGATAGAAGACAGAACTGTTTTCGCAACCCAAAGCGACTTATAAATCCTCCAAGTTGCTGCCTCATCTACCCTGTCATTTTATGGAGATTCACCCTTAAGCATGAAATCGCTTCAAAGCATAACACATGTATATTCTCTAATCTTGAAATGTCTCGCTTTGTAGAATAGGTGTCATCAACAAACGATAAACAAGGCATTCTGTTTTGTCCCGTAGACAAGTTTGTTCAATGTCTCCCCAACAATTAGGAGGAGAAAGGGAGATAATGGATTTCCTACCTTATCCCTGTGGAATGTTTCAAAAATCCCATTATAGTCCCATTAGCAATATAAGGAAAGTAGGAGAAGATTGAAAACTTCAATGTGGTCCCTTAATCTTACCTGAATCCCATTTTCCGTAACATTTATAGAAGAACTGTTCAATTAACATAATTGTACACCTTCCGAAATCAACATTGCACACAATAGCTGTTCTTAGTTTAGAATCATTTGTGAGAACACTGTCCAAGATCACTTTCTGCTGATGAATGCACGTTGAGACGGAGACATAATCTAACTAAAATTCATTCAGTGTATTTGATAGTACATTGAAGTAATCCTGATAGGCTGAAAATCTCAGATACTAACAGTTGTGCCCTTCTTTGAAAGTTGGGTGATGAACATTGCATTTCATGCCTTTTGCTCTTTATCGAAATTGTTGATTGTTTTTTTAGTTTCAATACTGTATATCACCAATTTTATTGGTCATAAATTCAACAATAGATTATTAAACGAAGAATGCAGGTGAGGAGTAAATTCACAAAAAGATTATTAAACCGAAGAATGCACATGAGAAGCTCATCCCTAGGGGGTGAACAATTATACCTGCAGATAATTTTTTTTCCAAATTTCATCAAAATTGAAAGCCATGTTAATATTTATTATATCTTTTTAAGTGAGCATGCATAAAGGGCAATGAAAGTGACCACATTTTCTTTCAATTGTTTTAATTAATCATTTTCTTGAAAAAACTCTAGATATGGGTTATATTTTCCTATTTCAAAAATCTTCTACAAATAGTTGAATTGCTTATCAATTGTCTAATTTGAAGGTTGCAATGGCATTTCATGAGTGTGGAGGAAGTGAATCTGTTGTGCTGATTTCTCTCCCCAAGTGGGTTTTGGAGACTGGAAAAGATAACCAAGATATATTTTTCACAGATCGTGAAGGAAGGAGGAATACTGAATGTCTTTCTTGGGGCATTGACAAAGAGCGAGTGCTAAAGGGAAGAACTGGCATTGAGGTAAAATTATGAATTGTGTATCACATAGTGTTATCGGTTTCTGATCTGAAGCAAAGACTATTGAATTTCCTTTTTGTATACTTTTATTGGTTTTTCTTCAGAATACCAACACTGTATTTTATTGGTGTCTTTTCACTTGAGTAGCAAAAAATGCTTGTGCACTGCAAATGGTAGTCTTATAGAAAATGATCCATATGAAATTCAGTCATATATCTGATTTAATAATTTTGCTGCTTAATTTGATTCTGTATCTTTTACATATGAGGCAGTCTTTATTGTTTTATTTTTATTTTTAATGTTGTTTTATTGTGTTTCTCTATACACAAAGATTTCATCCAGAAAATAAATATGTATCATATAAGTACACATGCTGATAAAGTTACGTATAGATATAAGGATTTCATTTGACTATAAAAGATATAATGGCTGAAGCCTATGTACACAAAATGTCTACAAGATGACAAAACAGAAAGATGAGTATTGTTAAGAAAAATGAGAAGTATATAAGATAAAACAGAATCAATTGAGAAGCTATATGAGAGACCAAGAGACTTGGAAACTGGACAAGGAAATTCTGGGCCATTCTTTGTTCATGGAGATCCAACATTAAAGAAATGACGAATCATCTTGATGATTAAGTCTATGTTAGATAAGGTGTCGTCAAAAAGTCTGCTTCTTCTCTCCTTCTAAAGATGCCAAATGTTGTCAAAGAGGACCATCCTCCATAGAATTCTGCTGCTCTTAGATATAGATGAGACTGGCCGGCTCCAAAATGCATCGGCTAGAGAGTTGGGCATACACCAGCTGATCCTGAACTTACCAAAATAAAAACTCAAAATTGCATGAGCCACTTCATAGCGTGGTTTGAAATATCGTATCGTATTGATCGATACGGTTGATACGTATCGTGTATCAACCTGGTCAATACGATACGTATCCATACAATACAATATGACTAAAACAAGCACTGTATCGGGCAATACATGTGCTGTATCCACCGTATCGACTGATTTGGTTCGATAAATACAGATTATCGACTGTATCGCTCAATACAGTCGATACATGTATTTAAAAAAAAAAAAACAGAACAGAGGGAAAAAGAGGAGGGGGAGAGAGAGAGAGAGAGAGAGGTACCTGTTGCTGGCTGGTACTGGTGCTGCTCTTCTTCCTTTTCTCCTACGTCTTCTTCTTCTTCTTCGCCCTTAAAACTTAAAGGAAATGATTCGGTACACTGGCAGTGTACCGAATCATATCTAAGTTACTCATATGTAATAAGGTATGATTCGGTACATTTCTAGTATACCGAATGCATATACATTAGCCATTAAATAACTTCTATTTATATATATATATATATTAATTTATATATTTATTCTCATATTTAAGGTACTCATATTATATTTATAAATATAAATATTATAAATTTACATTATTATACATACAAATATATAAAAATTACATATAATAATATTTTATAAATATAAATACATTAATATATATATATATATATATAATTCATTTTACATATGAAAGTTATTTAATGTTCAATATAAGTAAATTAAGTGTATAAGCTACATATTTTATTTAAAAATATAATCTATTGGTCCTATGACTTGATCTTATATTTGTATTATTTAACAATTAAAAAATACACATTGTCAACTCAGCATAGATTAGGTTTTTAGGCATGATTTGTATCTTAAAAATAAAATATTATCTTATAAAAAATATTATGAATTTGTAATTTAGTTAATATACATACATATATATATATATATATATATACACATACACATACACTTATAATAAATCATTCCATGAGATATTTATGGTATTCTGTATGTTATTTTAGTTTATATGATATATTATAGCTTTCCTTTACACTTATTGAGATTTTTATTCACTTTCTATGCACCAGCGCTCATAACGGTTGCCTTCCAAGTTAATATATATTGTATGTATATGTGTATTATATAAAAAATATGTTAATTTATCATATTTTGACCTTATCTTTGCATAAAATAGGTATTGTTTTATGTATCCACCATTTTCTTTGTGTATCCACCGTATCCATGATTTTTACAGTGTATCCATGCGTATCCGATACGATACTCGATACGTATCCCTTTTCAGACCGATCGATACGCTACCTAGATACGATATTTTAAACCATGCTTCATAGTGGACCAACAGGTGATTGATTGACTTGGAACACTTGTAACACAAGAACCAGGATCATTCATTTTTTGCTGATAGGAAGATCAGTGGTTATAAATTTGTTTTGGGCTATGGCCCAACCAAGAAAAGCAAACCTTGGAAGCAACACTATATCTCTATATTAGCTTTGTGGGAAAGTGGTCCTCGATATGATTTGCTATTGCCTTGACGAAGGACTTAACCAAAAATAACCTTTTTCTGTGGGGAATGATACAAGGTTCTTGTTTGTGGTATTGGCGCTTACCAGATCCAGTTCTGTTCTAGTGCAACAATATATCTTCAGGAATATACTTTTTGCACTGGATATGTGCAAAAATCTGATTTCGGTCGCTTCTCTTTGTGCTCATGAGGATCCTGTTAGTTTTGTTAAGGAGTCTGTCACCGTTTGTCGTCATATTATTGCATCTAGATTCGTTGTTGAAAAGATGTAAACAAGCTCATTTCTGATAATAAAGCTGATTGACGAGTTGCTTGTGTGCTTAAGTCTCCTAATTTTGACTTTGATGTTCCTATTTGTTCGCAACATTTATCACCTCCATAACTTTGGCACCAACAGCTAGGTCATATAAGTACTAATAGAATGAAACTGCTAACGAAGGTCTGATTCCTCAATTGTGATGGAGGGATTTCGACTGTTACAGAGCTTGTGCGACTGGCAAGACAACTCAAAAGCCGTTCCCTAAAGCCAAGTGGTCTAAAGGACTCTTGCCGATTGTTCACTCTGATATATGCACACTTGTTGTCAAATCTAAGTGCAACTTTGAGTACTTCGTTTCTTTTGTGATGACTATTTCAAATGGATGTATGTGTATTTTCTTAGAAAGAAATCAGAGGCTCTTGAAGTGTTTATCGAATATAAGAAAGTGGTTGAAAACCAAGTGAGCACAACTGTAAAAGTGCTTAGGAGTAGGAGTGTACAAGGCGTTGTGCCATGCCATGCATTGCCTAATTTTCAGATACCTAGGCTCGGCACGACCTGCGTCTTGCGAAACGTCTGGGTTGGGTCGTGTCGTGCCACAGGCCGTGGGCTATGCTGGGACTGATGGTGTCGGGTCGGACATCCCCGCATGGCATGGCCTGTAATGTTATAGCATTATAACTTATAATATTAATTAACATTAAAATGTAATAATTTACTAATAATTTACAATAACATATATTTTTAATAACATTTTAATATAATAATTTATACTTATATATCAAATAAGTATGTCGGACATCCCCGCATGGCATGGCCTGTAATGTTATAGCATTATAACTTATAATATTAATTAACATTAAAATGTAATAATTTACTAATAATTTACAATAACATATATTTTTAATAACATTTTAATATAATAATTTATACTTATATATCAAATAAGTATTATAATAACTTTTATGTTATAATATTGTAATAATTTATGTGAGATATAACCAGTGTTTTCAATGTCGTGATTTGTCGATGACATTTCATGACATGTCCCTAATTTTAAAGGGGGTGACATGACATATAGGCAGAATAAGTCCAAGGATTTTTTCCACCATTCGCGACATGTCGTCGACATATGGGGGGCATGGTAGGAAAAAAAATAAAAAGTTGAAGAAAAAGTAAAAAATAGGTGAATGTGTTTTTTTAATGAAACGGTGGCAGTCCAATTTAGAGCTAAATGCATTTAAATAACTAAAATATGAAAAAATGCCTATATAATGAATGACATATACTTGGGGAAGTATGATTGCGTACCAGCATGGGAAAATGGATAAATTATCCACAATGATAGTCTAATAAGACATAAGCATATCTAAATACACTAAATATAATAAAATTGTCCAAATGACATAGTACGATTAGATAAAATGAGCAAACACAATGAGGAGACATCAGTACATCAGATTGGCCTCTCGGCTCAATGTCATCCTCATCACTCCACCAACCTATATATGCATTGTTTTTGTCATATTTTGGGTTAATCGAATGTATTTAGTTCCAAGTTAGATCCCGACATTTTTTTCCATCGTGTCAGGGATGTCCCTGGAAAGGTCTGGCGACATGTTGCGACAGAGACATTTACAACCTTGCATATACCTAATAATTTATATGTTATTATGTAACTTATAAAATATTTATAATAACTAACCATGTTGTACCGTGCTAGGCCGGGCCCGTGCCATAACTGGCTCGTGCTGGCATGGCCCAACTCGTCTAGTGCCTAGGCACTGCAAATAATCATGCCCTGGCCCATGTACACCCCTACTTAGTAGTGATCAAGGTGGAGAATATCAAGCTTTGAATCTTTCTTGAAGGAACAATATATCGTTGCCCAAACTTCATTGGCTTTCACTCCATAGAAGAATAATAGTGCTGAGTATCAAAATGGGGCTTTTCTTGATTTTATGAGCTCCATGATGAGCATTATGATTCTTCCCCGGAGTTTTTGGGGAGAAGATCTAATATCAACTATTTATACTGTTGATTGTGTGCCGTTGAAATCAGTTCCAAAGACTCCTTGTGAGCTATAGTATTGTAAAAGGCCTGATCTCTCAAAGCTAAAAGCATGGGGATGTCTTGTTGATGTACGTGTTCCAGATGCAACTAGTTCAAAGATTCAGAAGAAGACTTGTGTTATGATTTTTGTCGGATACCATTGTGGTTCTAGGGTTTTTCGTTTTTATGACATTGTGAATCAGTTGTAGAGAGCAGAGATGCACAATGTCATAAAAGGTTCCAATGGAAGAGATTCAAGCACATATGGATTCCATGTGTTCGACAAAGCCTGTGTTGAGACAAAGCACCCATTATCGGAGGCCCCTATATTAAGCCTTGTTGCTTAAGGATTGAATTGATTGACGAAATAACTGAATAGGCATGAATTCACCTATTGCTCAAAGACGGGTCAATGCATGAATGATGAGATTGATTCATGGTTAAAAATTAAGTTTGGGAGATTGTTAATCTCCCTCATGGGTGAACAGAAATTGACTGCAAATGGAATATCAAGACAAAGCTCAAGTCTGATGGATCTATTGATTAGTACACGGCTAGGTTGGTTGCAAAGGGGTTCGCCCAAGAAGGATTGATTGTGATGAGACATAGTAATTCACTTTTCTTCTTTTAGAGTTTTGTTAGACCTTGTTTCATGGTATGATTACGAACTTCTCCAAATGGATGTTAAAACGACTTTCCATAATGGAGAGCCTGAAGGGAAAATTTACATGTCTCAATTTGAAGGCTTTAAAGTTGAAGGTCAAGATTCTAGAAAATGTGGTTTTCAAATTGATGAAAGCTCTTTATGGTTTGAAAAACACATTTAGATAGTGGAATAAAAAATTTCATGAAGCAATTGTCTCCTATGAATTTTTGTTTAATCCCTTGGAGCAGTGTCTTTTTGTGAAGAGGAGTCTGAACCATGTATTCTTTTTTTTTTCCTTGATCAATAAAAAATGAAACTATATTGATGTATAAGAAAGGAAGAGTTACAACATAACTAGTCGAAGATGCCAATATCTGTGCACACCAACAGTATATACATATGACTGAAAAAATCCAGTGCTATGCCCATGCTTGTACAAAATTTGAAAATGAAATATCCTTAACTTTTGGTAACGTCAAAGCCCAAAGGAAAAGTGTGGATAAAGCTCTAGAACCAACGACCCCCTAACTTCATGCTCTACACCATCAAAGATACAAACTGTTACTTACCCTCCAAAGAGTCCAACATATAACTGTAGAGCATAAATTCCAAATTATGTCTTTCCTCCCTTTGTCTTTATGCCATTTCCAAGAGGATAACACATTCTTTAACAGATTTCGTGATGTCCAACTCATATTGAACATTCTCAAGAAAAAATCTCGCACCTGTTTACACAATGCACCAAAAGGTGTGGAACCGATCATGGTTCAAAACATCATATTGAGGTAGTGTATTGGTTTGTCCAAAGATGGATATGTATCGAGGTATGTAACGGATATGCATGCGGAGATATATGCGTTAGTGACTGGAATGATGGAGGCTAGAAGTCGAGGCTTCAGCTGTTTGGAGGTAAAGGGTGATTTGGCGTCAATGATTGCATGGATGGTATCTTATGGGAGGTGCCCATGGAGATTCACCCATTTGGTATGGTTGGATCGGGACTTAGGAGATGGTTTGATGATATCATTTGCCCATGTACCTAGGGCGGTGAATGAGATGGATGATAGATTGGCGAGAGGGGTTCTCGGGACTCCCAAGTGAAGAGATGTTACGCGACGAGGGTGTATAGTTGTGTTTGTTCTTGTGTACTTGGTTGTAACTAGGGGTGTCAATTAGTTCGGTTTAAACCGAAAACCGAACAAACCAAACTGAAAAAAGTCGGTTTGGTTTATTTGTTTGTTTGTTGGTTTTTTTTTTTTTTTTTTTTCATTTTGGTTTGGTTATGGTTTAGAAAACAAAAACTGAATTAATTCGGTTTGATTTTCGGTTAAGGCATTGACCAAACCAAACCAAACCGAACCGAAAAAAATGAAGTAGATTATATAAATATAAATTTATATACGTGTGTATGTGTGTTTTATATAGAAAATAGTATTAATTTTGTCAAACCGAACTGAAAAACCGAAGTTTACGGTTTCTGTTTCGGTTTGGTTTGGTTTTCGGCTTTATTCCTTATAGTTCGGCCTAACGGATACATTCCTGAGTCGGTCAATCAAACATAGAGTTAGTAAGTCCAACAATCAATCAGAGTTGTCTGGCTCAACGAATGAGGCCTTCACTCATTCTTGGGCCTCAGGGACCAAGGTTTGCAATGTCGATGTCGCATGACATGTCGCAGGTCATGAAATTGCGACATGTCGCGACGTCTGGGGGAAAAATTGGGGAAATGGTGGGAAATCTTAGTTTTTTATTGGAATTTTAATCCCAACTTCTATATAAGCA
>JAUPMG010091511.1:0-12550 GCA_031762675.1 Pachysandra terminalis
TAGAATACAACTTAAACATATGCTAGTGCATCTTGCAACATTTAAAAAAATATACCTTTCAATGGGATACATCCATCAATATTGTACACGTCCACCTAGTCTTGCCTCTTTAGCTAGATGGATTGGAAAATGCAACATAACGTCGAAGAATGCAGGCAGGAATATCCTCTCCAGATGACACAATGTAGAGGCAATGCGTTCCTCAAGTCGGGTCAAATCTTGCTCTCGAAAGTCTTTCGAACACAATTCCTAGAAGAAATTGCACAACTCTATTATGACAGAAGTCACATTTTTTGGCAATGACCTCCTCACAACTATTGGCAAAAATTGCTGCATTATCACATGGGAGTCATGGCTCTTCAATCCCGAGATTTTACGGTCTCTCACACTGACTCACCTTGCAATACTTGAAGAATAACCATCTATAACTTTCACGTTCTTCAAGACATTACAAAATTGTTCCTTTTTGACACTGTTCATAGAGAAACACGCAGGTGGCAAGAAAAGTTTGTCTTTGCCCTTTATGACATATGGATGTAATTGATGCCTCACACCCATCTTTACCATCTAAACGAGTGTTTAGATTATCGTTTGACTTCCCATCAATGTCTAACAACGTACCGAGAACGTTATCACAAACATTCTTCTCAATATGCATGACATCGAAATTATGCCTTAATAAATTATACTCCCAATATGGCAACTAAAAGAATATGCTCTTCTTCTTCCAATTATATGGCATACTGTCATCTCTTGTTTGTTGTGATCTTTTCCTCTCATTTGTCTTCGCAAAAGTGAAGTCAATATCCTCCAACTGTTTCAAAACAGCTGACCCGGACAATGGTATTGGTGCATCTCTAGACTCGATATTACCATCAAAAGATTTTTTCTGCCTTCGAAATCTATGATCAGCTCGTAAGAATCGACAATGCCCCATGTAACATTGTTTTCTGCCCTTAGACAAATATCGGCTGCATGTGTCTTTGTGGCATGTAGGGCATGCAAACTTTCCTTTCGTGCTCCAACCTGACAAAATGGTATAACCTGGAATGTCACTGATGGTCCAGAGCAACACCGCATGCATCGTAAATGTCTCATTTTTCGATGCATCATAAGTTTGTATTCTTGCTTCCCACAACTCCTTTATCTCTTTGATCAAAAGCCTCAAGTACACGTCAATATCATTTCCAGGCCCAAAAGGGCCAGGGATAAGCAAGGATAATATCATATTCGGCTGCTTCATACACAGCCAGGGTGGCAAGTTGTACGGCACTAGAACGACCGGCCAGGTACTGTGCGCAATACTCATTGTCCTGAATGGATTGAAACTGTTGTTCGCTAACCCCATATGGATATTACGAGGATCTGCCGCAAAACTCCGATTCTTGAGGTCAAGATCTTATCAAGTAGGTGAATCTGCAGGATGTCTTAACATCCCATCTGTAGTGCGACTGTCACTATGCCACCACATGTCTGCAGCAGTTTTGGATGACATGTATAACCTCTGCAACCTTGGTTTCAAAGGGAAGTGCCTCACGATCTTAGCTATCATATTCTTCTTCTTCCCAACCAAATTATCATCAACCGTCTTCCATCTTGACATACCACAAGTATCACACGACTGTCTATCGGCAGTATCCTTCCAAAAAAGCATACAATCATTAGGGCAAGCGTCAATTTTTTCATAATTCAGACCCAAGCCTGAAATAATCTTCTTCGTTTGAGAGCGGCAATGCTGAACCCTCAGGAAATGCATCTCTCAATAAGTCGAGCAATATGGTAAAAGACTCGTTCCTCCACCCACAAAAACACTTTATATGAAACAATTTCACAATAAACGATAACTTGGTATGCTTCTTACATCCCGAATACAATTCTTTTTTCTGAATCCTTTATTAATTTCAAGAATTTATTAGTTTCATTATTCAGTTCGACAACAGGCGTATGTGTATGGGAAACTTCTTCTCTAAATGTATCGGGGATTCCAAATGCATCGTGTATTAAATCATCCATCACATCATCAATTTCACTGGTTACAGAATCTGTAGGGGCCAAATTTTATATGGTATACGTCGAAGTTATTTCCTCCCCATGATGTAATCACCTAACGTGGTTCTTATTGAACCCATCACATACCATGTGTTCATAAGTTGTATATCTATCCTGATAAAATACATTGTTGCATCTCGGACAAGGACATTTCAACTTCCCATTCAGAATGACCCCATGATCAAATGCATATTCTATAAATCCTTTCACCCCTTCAATATATTCTCGACTAGCCCTATGCTTACAAATCCAACTCATATCCATAACGTAAGGAAATTTCAACTTAAACAACACCCGACTTCTTAGTTCAATATGCTGCATGCATCAAATTAGAAAATTTTAACAAGGAGAAAACATACCAAAATTGGGAAAAATGGACAATCCTAACTATAAATAACCTTCCAACATTACTTAGAGACACCCGACCAGTTCCTAACTATAAAAAACAGGGAAAATGGAGAAGCCTAAACTGATGGATTTCGTAAAGATGGGATAAACCCCTGGGCCGAACTCGGAAGTTTTGGTCTAACTTCGCAGACAGAAGAACTGCTCCTCGTTCAGATCCAATCCATGGCCAGTTAGCGAGAGCCGGGTTATGTTCCGGGTAACCGTTTAGTGTGGTTTACACTCCTCTTTTGACATGATGGTTTGAACGCTTAAACTGTTACCCCTACTATATTTAAGATCAGAATATAGAATTACAAAGCATCTACAATATATAAAGATAAACTCAAATTCTCTATTTAAAGATAGACCCAAATTCATGAACTGCATAAATTATAGTATTAAATTCTAAATAAACACAGATAATTTAAAGGTGAGACATACCTTAATAAAACAAGTGCATTTTCAAACCAGATATAACCTGCAAGTAAATGATGTGTGATATAGAAATTTTTATGCCCATTCAGGATTACCAACTATTTTAATCCCTAATTTTATGATTGAAATATTTCTCTAAAGATTTTGGCAGCATCACTGCATGTTTCTTCAAATACGTTAGCTAACATGACATATTGTACTCTCGATTACCCATACTAGATAGATAAACGAGAAGCACATAATCAAGTAAACTACGAATCTGAAGAACACACAACAATGCTTGCCAAAATTAAAAGAGAAATAATCATATAATAAAACAATAAGTAAAATAGTTGTTAATCCCAGACTGTCCAGACTATCCACTGGGACAATCCAAAATGTTATATGTGTGATAATGCATCTTCATATTTATATCCTATTGAAAATCGTAGTCCCCTTAGTAAAGTGCAATGCATCCATAACAAGTAAAATGAAGAACAAATCACATATATAACGTTTCAGACGAGCAATGCATTAAACACTCTATATATCAAATAATTCCACCAACACCCCATGTATCTCTGTTTTTCAAGGCATTCATGCACTTCTAGTAATTCACAATAATAAATAAAAAATGACACAACAAAGCATATCAGAAAAACGGCGGATTGTAAAGTTCGAGTTGCAACTACTTCTTTAACTTTTTTGGCCATAAATCTTATTGGGCCAGGGATTGTAAAGTTCGCGTTGCAACTACAGAGTAGTAAACTGAACAATTCAAAGATAACAGTTAAGGCTTTCTAACCTAAATTCTGCTGGCTTAATAAAGATTCAAAGAACATAACAAATGGTGTTTAAAGAGCTTTCTAATTTTATGTTTAACTATTTTAAGCTATAATTAAACTAATTAATGTAATCTGAAGGTCTTAACTAGGCTCTGATACCAGAAAGGGGACCCCTCCTAATTTTATCGAGATTGCTTCAAACACACATTTTAACCGACTCAGGGTAATTACTTCCCTTCACAGTCAGACCAATCTGTTTGAACTTTCCCAACCATATAAAGAGGTTGGATATCACTGTAATTAAACCTAAGGGTTTAGACACCTATAAGAAATTAACGAATGAGTAGCAGGTTTCTTGGAAGAAGATAGATGAGTGTGTGTGTGTGTGTGTGTTTGTGTGAGTTAAATAGTAACGCATATGCTTAAAACTATTTTAATCATGTTCCTTTATTTGTTCTTTATGGGGAATGGAAGCTTTAAGATGATTAAGAATAGTAGTAGCAAAGTTGAGAGTAAATTGGGATGTTGGTAGGACATTCGCTCAAAAGACGGATGGGATGGGGAGGGTCGGGGGTTTGATTCCATGTCTACCCTATGGGGGTAGTCGTTAAGTGACCACTAGCACGGAGATACCCAAAAAAAAAAAAAAAAAACTCAAATACTCGGTTTAAATTTGACAGCTAATCTCCTAACCATTCTCACCATCAACAATAGCAGGTTCTACTTAGTGGGAACTACTGAAAACACCATACATGAAAATAAATAGCAAAATGAAAACCCTGAATCAAAACACAGACCAAGAAATTAAGTGCCAACTTAATGCTAGGTGCTTCGAGTGAAACCTTGAACTGTTCTGTGAAGGATGAATAGTGCAGTCAAATTTAAGTTTAACCCACCTAATTCCCACTTAGCAGCAGTGTTACTTGTAGATTATGATGAATTAAAAGAACAGAAAAAGAAAAATCACTGACGTGGATTTGGGATTACAAAACAACTGAAACAGATAAACTGTATCTTAACACAAATTTTTTTTGTTTACTACTCTTACATAACAATGGAAAAATTTCAGTACATATTAAGAAAAGACAATTACAAGTTCAACTTTCAATGATTCGTCTCAAGCATTTCCTTGCATTATAAAAGACAGGAAGAAGATCTAGATATTTAATTGAAACTATAGTTTAGATACCAGGGGTTTTGATTTGGTTGGTGTTTACCTCAAGTTGTTCTTGAGGCGACTATCCACGGCGACAGCGACAGCAACAACGACGACGATTGAGGACAAAGAAGGCAGCAACAACGCAGAGAATGCGGGAACGGAAAAAAGAAAGAAAAAGGGAAAGAGAAACGGGTTTCTTGTGGGGGAAAAAAAAAACCCTTTCTTGGCGGTCTTTTAAAGACCGCCGACAACTAACACTCTATCGGCGGTCTAAATAAGGCCGCAGTCTATGGACCAGACCTTTCTCAGCGGTCTTTAATGGACTGCCGAGATATATGAAACCTTTTTCGGCGGTCATTATAGACCGCCGTCCATAGTCATTTGTTCTCGGCGGTCTATTTTAGATCGCCAAGAAAGGGTTAATTTCACCCAGGAAATATCCCGCGCGGAGGGGGTTTCTAGGCGGTTTTGGGAAAACCGCCGCGAAGAGGTCATTTTCGTGGGATTTTCTCCGTGCTACAGGGGTTTCTCGGCGGTCTAATAAAAACCGCCGAGATAAGAACATTCGACGGCAGTTTTTATTAGACCACCATTAAATGCCGCCGATAAAAACCCCTTTTTTTGTAGTGAGAACAAGCCCAGGTCACCCTCCTCTTTGGGACTACATATATCCTGCGAAGCCACACAGCAAATTCTCTTCTTAGTATCACCACCATCTCATAAAAACCTACAGCAAATCTGGTTAATCTTGTTGATGACTTTCTTTGGAAGACTAAAATTGATACATCAATAAACTTGAATACCAAGTAGGACAGATTTAATGAGCTGTAATCTGCCAGCGTATCAATAAACTTGAATATCAAGTAGGACAGATTTAATGAGCTGTAATCTGCCAGCGTATGAAAGGTGTTTAAACTTCCAACTTTGAGTCTTTGAGTAACTTTTTCAATGAGGAGGTTGCAATGTCTCAAAGAAAGTCTAGAAGAAATAAGAGGGATACTCAAGTACTGAACAGGAAGTTTGCCTTTCCTGAATACCCGAAATGGCTTTGATCTGGGAGCAGGTCTGATCAGAAACAGCATAAGAGAAGACCTTACTCTTGTTAAGATTGACCCGAAGACCAGTAAAATCCCCAAATTCTTTTATAGCCACCAAGCAGATGTTAGAAGTAGCATCCTCATGACTGAAGACAAAAAGATTATCCGTAAAACATATATTTGTAATCTTTAGGACCAGGCAAGAATGATTAAATCTGAACTGAGGTTGTGAGGTTTTAACAGACATGATTCTATTTAATCTCTCCATGACGATGGTGAAAAGATAAGGTGATAGGGGGTCACCTTGTCTAAGGCCCCTACCACCCAAGAAGAAACCAGTTAAGCTGCCATTCAGGGCTATAGAAAAGGAAATGGTTGTGATTAGCTGCTCAATCCAAGAGATGAATCTAGATGGGAAGTTACACATCTGTAAAATAGTTGTAATAGAATCCCACTTGACATGATCATATGCCTTTAAAAGATTCAACTTCAATGCACATCTAGGAGGGCCATTAGAAAGGTGATGGTTGTGGAGGATCTCATGGGCCAATTGAATACTATCAGAAATGGATCAACCCGGAATGAAGGCAGATTGCTGTTTATCAATAAAAGGGTCCAAAACAAGCTTCAGCCGATTAGCAAGTAATTTAGCCATACATTTATAGACCAACGTACAACAAGAAATAGGTCTAAAATCGGCAGCAATAGATGGATTTGCACATTTCGGAATAAGAGTGATAATTGTATGATTCACTTCCTTCAACAACCTGCCTTTCTTGAAGAAGTCATAAATAGCTTTAAAGAATTAAGGAGGTGAAACCATCTGGTTATGGAGCCTTTTCGTCCTTGAGACTAAAGAGAGTAGACTTTAATTCAAGGTTTAAAGACCGGAACCGGTCGCCGAATCGGTCCCGTCCAGTCCGGATCCGGTACAGAAAACAAAAAAAAAAAATTTAAAAATTAAAAATTTCAGACAGGAGATGGACCGGCGGGGACGGGTCACCGGACCGGTGGGATCGGCGGGACCGGTCACTAGACTGCTGGACTGGCAGTATCGATTGCCGAATCGCCGGACCGGCAGTAACGGACGCTGGATGGGAGGAACCGGTCGTTGGACTGTTGGAACCAGTCACGGACCGGAGGAACCGGTCACCGGACCGCTGGTCTATAACCCGGCGATACAAAAGCTTGTATCGCGGGTTGGAACCGGACCAGTTCCATCCGGTCCCGGTATGGACCGGTATCGACCAATCCTTGAAACCATGGACTTTATCTCCTCAAAAGTGATCTCTTTTATCAAGTCAGCACCACCATCCGAGCTGAGAGTGTGGATGAAGTTTAAAGAATCAGGAATTGCCGTAGAGGGCATGCTGGGATTCAAAAGCTGGTCATAGTACTCGTCAAGGTGCTTAGCAATCTGAGAAGGACTGGACAACGAAGTACCCTGAGAATCCTTGATGCTAAGAATTTTGTTGTGAGCTCGATGGACCAAAAAGGACTTGTGAGAGAACTTAGTGTTATTGTCCCCATATTCAACCATTGGATTCTAGACTTCTGTCTCATCTAAGATTCCTGAGCTTTGAGAATAGAGCGGTATAAAGAGAGCTTATTCTTTCCCTCCAATAATAGATTAGTACAAGGAGCATTGGATAGGAGGTCACATTGAATTTTGTCAAGATCATTCTTTGTGGACAGGATTCTATTGTTCAAGTCCAAAAATTCCTTCTTAGACCAATCTTTAAGTTTTTTTTCTTTTCAGCTTAGACACCAAATAAAACATAAGGGAACCCACAATATTAGAGTTCCAACAATCCTCTACTAAGTCAAAGAACATAGGATGATTCACCCAATAATTGTAGAACTTAAAGGAAGATTTACCTTTAGGGATAGTATCCCAAACTTTGATGAGAGCATGAGAGTGATTGGATATTTCAGGAGGTAAAAACTCAAATTCCGAGGAGTTGAATTCATGATCCAATGCAAGTTGACCATGGCTATCACAAACCAAACTAGAAATTCTCAATTTCTGAGATACGTGATTTATTCATAACCTTCACCTCGTATTTTTACAGGTGTGGATAACAATGGTCAAAACATAAGCAGAAGGTCTAAAGCAGTTCTAGTAAGATATAAGTAACTATTACCACCAAAACTAAAATAAATGAAATCTAAGAAATAAAGTATATACCTAGACTATTACACTCATTTTACCAGCGTACGCTACTCAAATCCATTCTCACTCTTCGAATCTAAGCTCTTGAACCTGAAATATAAACAACACACATAAACTGGAAGCCATAATGAGTGAGCCTTCAATTAAGTGTATTCACTCATGTTCTAACATTATGAGACAAGTGCGATTAGTGTACAATGTGTAATAAGCAGTATATGTGCCAGTGGTAAACAATGTGGTAATCTAACTATAAATTCACAAATTTGATGTTCTCTCCCATCCTTACCTAGTATATCTCAATAGTCAATAACTCTACAACTATATGCTTAGATCTATATGAAAATTAGGGCAAATGTTTAATACACAAGGCTATCACATTGATATCAACAAAAATATGCAAATGTAAGTGAAATGTAAACGCTGTATGGAAGGTGAAATATCGTAAGTTCCCACGTGATCCCAATCTCTATCCGAGGTGTCCTAGCAACCTGAATTCGTCATAGGATGTTCCAGCAACCTGAAATCATCCCCCATATGAACGGACTAGGAGATAGGATTATTCTATGTGTACAACATAGTTTTAAGGGCTTTCAACCTAGGAGGAACAATACCCCCACTTCTTTTTGATCATGGGCCCACGGCCAAAGCTCACACCCATGTGTTTATTCCTTCAGGGAATCTTACATATTCAAAATCCAACATTAAGTATAACATGGTCTCACTGGCTCCCAAGCTTACACCAACGTGCGGATCCTTGGGATAGTTCACCATCTTCCAAGCTTACACCAACGTGCGGGTCCTTGGCTAACATCATCCCTTAAGACTGTAGAGGCCTCCCTATATGGGTTCATTCTCAGCTTGGGTACGATAACAGGGATCCCCTCATAGCACAATAATGGTTTTCAAGTCAAATACCTCGTGTTAGTCTAAACCCAAGGGTATCATATGGGGTATTAGACTAGGCTATCACAGCCTGAAGGTCTATATGCAAATATCCATATTCAAATCCATTTATCAGTACATCAAATAATGTTTCACAGACATATATTCATAACATCAATCATATGGCACAATCCCATAGTCTACTCTACCAAGTACCTAAATATGCACATACGACTAATAAGCCTACATTTATTATGCAATACGGAAAACGGAGCAACTATATTTTCATATGCAAATGAGACAAATCTAGTTGAGCACATAGGCTCCAAACTCCACATCAAACACATTAGAACATTTAAACATAATTCATTCATCATAAACATGTCTTTTAGGCACCAAGATGCCTTAGCCAATCATACACCCAAAGGAACCATGCAAGAAGTATTTCAATAATATATTATCCTCACAAATGAAGGTTATTACTTCACCACTACTACCATTAGCATTCAAACATATGTAATATGATGTTCTAGAGCTAATAGGAGTATTTTGGGGCCATACACAATTGTTTCCCCAAAATCTCTTATTGCTCGGCCAAGTCTAGAAAATCTAACTTCCTAGTTGAGGGGTCATATTTTGCATGGTAAGTCTTTTGGTCCCGGAAATAGGCCAAACACGTGGGGTTAGTCAAGATACATGCACCTCCATTTGAATCACTCAAGTTGGACCAAGGGAACTGCTCGGCGGGGTGCTCAGCGACCCTTCGAGATAGTTTGGCACCTTGAGATTTAGTCCAAATGAGTCCTGATAGACGAAAAGTAAACTCAATTTATCTACAAATTTGGTCAAGTGACCTCTTAGGCTCGCCTAGGCTGTTTTCGATGACAAAACCAGAGAGCCCAAATAAGCTCTAAGATTCGGCCGACTGTTCCGTATGCCGAACAGCTCTCCAAAGCTTAGGAAATGTCCAACAAGTTTGAAATTTCACCTGGAGGTTGATCTCACTCCCAGGAGGGTTCGATTATGCTTTATGTTTTATTTAGATTGGTCTATAGTGGGGGTTTGGGTTTTCTCTTTATTTTCTCCACTTAGGGTATGATTTTTCCACAAATCAAGTCACAAATAAGGGTCAGGGTTTTAAGGTCACCATCTACAACATGAAAGCTAGGTTGAAATCCCAAGGAGAAGGTGGACATTCAACAATTGACCCTTCTCGTAGGTAACAATGCAAAAAAAAAACACAACCAAATACAACTTCAAAGAAAGGATACTTAACTTGGGGCATTGCCGAAATTGCCTTAGGGTTGATCCGTTGTGACTCCGCGGTCTCCAATGGTCTCCCATATGCTCTAATGCTATAAGAGAAGAGAAGAAAGGAAGAAGAAGAAAATGAATGAAATGACTTAAGGTTCCTATTTATAGGCTTACATGTTAAGTTGGGAATAGGTTCAGCAGTAGGGGGTTTCTGATCCTATATTTTTCAATTGGCCACCTAAGCAACTTCTGCACATGGGATTTTATTGGTGGTCTGAGGTGGATCGCTAGAGCCATCGGGTAAGAATTATTATCTTGTCTAATTTTTTTATTTTAAATTAATTGTTAAGGTCTCTGTTGACTAATCAGGCTGGCTCCCTAAAAGTCAAATTTTTCCTAATTTGTCTTGGTCTAAGGGTGATCCTAATGTGTTTTAACTTCATGAGATTAAGGGTTAGGTGAGCACTGATCTTGCCTATTAGTAAGTTTATTTTACTAAATATAAATTAGATCAGAGTTCTAATCTTAATTAGTTAGGGTGATTATTCAGGTTCTTACAGTCTAACCCCCTTAAAAGAATCTTGTCCCCGAAATTTCTCAAAGGAGTCCTACAGGCGGAGGTAAGAAACTAAATGAATGGGCACAAAGTCAAAGAACACAACATCAACACAATATCATTAATATTGCTACTATCACACAAAATAAAGCACACTAGCTTTTACACTGCAAAGAGAGGGGCTGACTCGGTTACCTAGAAACATACAATACGATAAAACAGATTGAAAGTAAAACACACTACAAGAAGAAAGCCAATGAAATAAATAAATTATCCACACTGCTACAACAAAATAAGAAAAACAAGGCTAGCGTCGATCCTCTCGAGGTGGTGATGGCATGCTAAAGAGAGGCACAACATTCGACACTTGTTCGAAGCCGAAAGTATTCTGGAGGAAGCGGAGGGTGGCATCCACACTCCTCTACAACTGGTACATCTGTCTCCTGGTCCGGCGAAGCTCAGCTGCAACCTTAGTCCCCTTCCTCATGTGCGCTCTCGAATTGGCCTCTCCAGAGCAGCAAGTCTCGCCTCAATAGAAGGTCCGCGTCTGGAGATGAAGTACGGTCTAGGTGCCGCTCGTACTCATTCTCCTGCTGCTACTGCTGCTACTCTGGATGATGCTGCGGCTGCTGAAGCTCATCCGCATGCCGAGGAAGTCCCATCAAAGAGAGGTTTATGAAAGTGAAAGACCTCTCAACCGTAACCCTGTCGGGACGGCCCAACACAATCCCCCAGTGTCTGACCGCGACGCACATCAAACAAGGAAAGGGCAAGCCACCCTTCTGGGAATACCTGATGAATTTGATGATGTGGCCAATCACCAGGGAGGGAAGGCAGAGGCGTTGGCCAGTAACCACCATGTAGAGTACCCGGGCCATGAAGGGCGTGAGCTCACTGGTGTTACCAGAGCGGGGAAAACGCAACGGAGGAAGATGGCATGCAAAATCCGGTAAGCAGGGCGAAGTTTGGTGGCAGCTAGGGCATTGTTATTTTTCCATGCGTCATTGTAGCCACACAGAACCCGGGTCACATTGGAGCGCTCAGAAAAGGGAAGCTCCGGGACGTTGCTAAGTACATTGTTCATAAGAACATGCATGAGAGATGAGACAAGCTGGAGGTCAAGGATGCGGGGTCCAAGGGGAGTGACAAAGGTGATGGAGGAAGTCTCTAGGTCGGTCACCGTGATGTACCCGCATGGTCCGGGTAAGGATCTCAGAGGCCTGACCGCCCCAACTCATGACGGGTTCCCAATATGGCCAGAGCAATGTAGGACTCTACATGGGTGTCCACGATGGGTCTCTCTATCACAATCTTCGTATTGACAAAATTAGGGAGAGCTGCCTGGGTTTCAGGTTCTGGTTCTGGTTCTGGCTCATAAGGGGCATCAAAATCATCCTCTTCATAAGGGTCGGGTGAGGGTTCTCTTCTAGAAGTGGATGTCCTAGGTGAATTGGTTTTCTTAGAGGGACTTTTGTTTTTCTGAGATATAGGCATGGTTGTACTAAAATTTGGGAGAAAAGAAAACCTACGGTTTGAAAATGCACAAGATTTTAACAAAAACAAGGAAAAAGGAAGGGAAGACGTTTACCTTGCTAGAAATGGGGATTGAAGGGGTTGATTTGCCAAGGAAATGAGTTAGAAGAGGTTGGAAGAAGCAACCAAGATAAAAGGAGAAGAAGAAATGAAGAAAGCATCTCAAAAACACATTAAATAGGGCTCGGCTAGGGCTTCGGCCCGAAGTTCGGCGGGCCTAACAGGTCACCGAAGCCAACCAGAGGTCCAAAAATAAAAATTTTAAAATACACATTTTTCTCAAAATTTTAGAAGCCAATTCATCACATTAAATCACTCCAA
>JAUPMG010091522.1:0-12550 GCA_031762675.1 Pachysandra terminalis
ATAGTTTGTATAGCTGGTTAGAATCAGACCATTGAGGTTCAGTTTTGATACAGATCAACCAGACAGACCAGTACCGATCGGTCCGTAGAACAATAGATGGGAATATGGAAGGTTCTTAGGGTATAAATTATAATTCTCATAAATTGTAGAAATTGGGTGTCTAATTGGTCAGTGAAACGCAAGAATTAAAAATCACACTTTTGCCAATTCCAATTTTCACTCCTGAATTCCTGCGTTCCAAACAGACCCTCGGTAAGTTTTAGTTGAGAGATCTTCACCCACCCATTTATCATCTGCTTCAATACGATATCCATACATTGATTTTCAGTTGGTAAGTGTTTCCTCAAAAATCAGTGGGATTGTGAGGGGAAAGTGAATGCCCATTACCCCACTTTGAAGAACCCGGTTTTGCAGATTCCACAGGACAATCGAAAGAGAAGAATGTCGATTTCTGCCTTGTTTGGTTCGAGAGTTACGGTGCCCAGTTCCTCCTCACCTTGTCGCGTGACAAAGGAGGCAGTCCCCAGAGGTGGATTGTTGATCGAGTGCTCGTCCCGTCCACAGAAGAAGGGAACAGCCCACCACATGAAGACAAGGCCGAAGAAGACGCAGCCTTGGGACATCAAGCGTCGCCCCACTGTCTACCCCCCTCTTCCTCCCCTTCCTCCTGACTGGACTCTTGCTACTGAAGCTTCGATCCTTCCTTCACCTGACCAACCACTCAACAAGGAGGATTAATTTCTGCTATTTCTCCCATTAGGGTTTCCCTCTCTCCCTCTATTAGTTTTGTTTCTGTGACTAGTTTTTTATGACTTTGTTGTTACGTTTGTTAAGCGCTTGTGTACTTCTCTTTCATTGTCTTGGTTCAGTATAGCACACCACCTGTTTGATGTTATTTCATGTAGAAATTGAAGTGGTGCATTAGACTTCCATCAGATATCTTTCACTCTATTGTTCAACTTTCAGCAGCAACTGTAAAAGTTTGAAGTTGGATTTCAAAGATCCGCTCTGGTAAGGGGTTGGGGTTGGATTGGTTACAGGGAACATGAACTAATAATAAGTTCTACTCCATTGTTGAAGTTGCATCTTAGATGATCTATAAGTTCTACTCCATTATTGAAATGGTATCTCAGATGATTTCTTTTTACTATTGTCTTAGGAATAAAATGTCCTTGTGTCACACAAATATTTATTTGATCCAACTGCTGTGATTCATCTTGTTTCAGAATATAATTTTCTAAATTTAAATTTCTTAAAATAAATAAAAATTGTTAAGAAAACGCCGGATTTGTCACTGCTTGACTTGCTTGGAACTGTTTAATTAAGAATAAACAGCTGAAAGCTAATCTCTTGTCAATATGGATATGGTCGATCGTTCTGGTTTATTCGTTTGTGTTAGATAAAGGTGATTAACTGTTCTTGTTTATTGTGTTAGATGAGGTGGTTCACTACTCCGGTTTATCTTTTCGTGTTTGGATAAGGTTTTTTAAGTATCGAGAACGTTTTAACCATTCACCTAAATTGATGCATCTAAAAATGATGTTATGCCTACTTCAAGAATCAAGATATTCCACAAATTTCTTATGTTTACGGATTGTTTTGTCGATAATTTATTTTCTTATTGTTTATTTGAGAACTGTAAAATAAATTTTTTATACGATAAACATTATAGAGAGAGAGAGGACCTCTTTGTAAAGTCCTAGAGAAGAGAGGTTTTATATTCTTTGCCATTTAATGTCAATTTGGAGAGAGCTCCCTTTTTTAGAAGAAAAGAGAGACAAGTCCGCCTTCCTCCTCTCTTCTTCGTAAAAGAATTGGAAGAATCTCTCTTTTGTCTCTAAGATGAGCGTAATTATGTTTAGTGAGGTGTTAAACATGCCCATGCATGTGATGGATGATATTTTAAATGTATTGAGACTATGATATCACAAGGCATCCAATGCTAAAATATCTAGAGAATTAAAAAGCCAACTAAAAATAACGAGTTCTGATTATTGGTCTTAAAGGTCGAACTAACACTTTAGGCCCATTAAACTCTTTAGACGGAATCATCGACTCAATAAGCTGGTGATCTATGCATTGTTATATAATAATCGGATCTAGTTTGTCAATGTTATATAATAATCGAATCTAGTTTGTCAATCAATGTGCTGAGGTAACTATTAAGGTAATTCCGTGTGTGCGCTTCTACTCCCGTCATTAACATCAGATCTAGTTTGTCAATCAAATGTGTTGAGGTGACACTATTAAGGTAATGCCATGTGTGTGCTTCTACTCCCATCATCAACAGCAAATCTAGTTTGTCAATCAAATGTGCTGAGGTGACACTATTAAGGTAATGCTGTGCTACTCCCGTCATCAACAGCAATCATCCAATTCAATGTCTAATGACAGATCTGGAACCAAGATCTTTCTGATGGCAAAGAAATGCTCAGACTATATGATCTTTGACACAAGAATATCCTCCCTATTGCCGAAACGAGGAAACTTGTGATTCAAATGCTTTAACAGCCATAGTCACGAAAGTGTAGTTGCAATACAACTTCATTTTCATATAAGAGTTCTGAGGGTTGAACAGAAATGAACTTGAGGCGGTTTCTGAAAAGTGCCAGGACCCAAAACAAGTTGGTTCACAATGAAACCTGTATCCAAAAACGGATCAACGTAATAAATGGATGAAATGAAAGCATCTACTGAGAAGAAAGTAGAATCCTTGTTATTTGCAGGAGTTTTATGTACATGATAAACAATTTTGGAAGGGGGAATCTCATACCAGCCAGTCGGTAATTACAAAAGTTAATGGCCAACCTTCAGCAGCAGCAGCAGCATAAGATCGTATAAGATCGTACACGGCATTGTACACAAATTCAATCATGGCAAACCCTTTCCCACAAATACATATTAGGAAGTCCAAGTGGTATTTCGTGTTAACGAATCCAATTGTTGATGATCCATCATGAAAACCCTTCAACAGTTAATGGCAGAAAGCTTCTTGTACTTGCTCTGCTCAAGGCTCAGAAGGAAGTCTGTAAATATGTGCTCATATCCCGGCATCTTCCCATACCCTGTAATTGTGCCAAACGTCTATCAGAAATAATACCAGTTACCTGCATGGTTGCCAAGCTTTGATAAAATTGGACCTTGGATAGACCAAATAGGTCTGAAGGATCTTTATGCACTTGCAATCACCATGTATCTAATCGTTTACTTGTAAGCCTAAAAGAAAGTTCTTGCCTGTTTTAAGAACATTCAGAGGATATTGGTTATAACTAGTAACCCACAAAGAAAAATTGAGGCCAACACAACAGTTTTCACAAACAGAGATAATGACCTCAAATTTGTGCAGAAGGAGATCCCACTTCAAATAAAAAAAAATGCCGAAATGTTACTTTCAAATACTAGAAATAATTTTTTTTTTAAAATGGCATTTGTCAAGTGGTAAATAGATTTTGCAGATTTTCACTAAAGTTGGCATAACACACTACGCAATCAAAAAAGTGGTGTTTTCAACATTCATTTGCTCAAACGAAAAACAAATATTTACCAAGATAAAATCGCATTTTTGTACAGTAGTCATTGCTGTGTGGACTTCAGAAAAAGTAGTATCGGAACATTTGCATTTTAAAATTTGTTTTTCCAGAGAAACATTAACTCATCACTAAAACTTTCGTGGGGAATCGAGAAGTCCAAGAGCGTAAGTAGATCATTCATGTTCACCCACTAGACGGTGATTTAATACACCTTCATTAACTTATAAAATAACAAAGTGACCAGGGATTAAAATATAAAATAAGGTCATCTACAAAACTCTACGAGCGCATATATCCTAAGGTTATATTGGCAACTATCAAATTCAAATGAAATATCCTCAATACAACAGAAGGAATTGCCTCATTGAAAAGAAAGATAACTGAACTTGACCTTTTCTACAAATCTCCAGAATAAAAAATAGAAGGTACAAGCTTTAAATAAAAAACTACACAAGTCTAGCACAGGAATCCAATTTTCAAAACCAAGGAACTCATCATAGAGACGTAAATAAGCAGGGAAATATATGATACTAAATGAAAAGTAATAAATACTTGCCTGGGAAGTAATTGATGTCAATGACATAAAAATGGTCTCTAGTCCCATGCCTGCGGATTATATCTATGTTGAATAATCTGAGACCCTACGTATTACAGCACAAAACAATCAGGAATATAAAACAAGATGTTACGTTAATGCTGACGCACAGCTTAATGTTTCAGTAATAAATTTACCAGCCGCCGACGAAGCCCCTTTGCAAGCTTCTCAAGCAATGGTCGTGGAGGAAGCTCTGCATGACATAAAGGATACGATGTTGTAGAAGGTATAACAAGCACTTGAGCCAAATTTAAAAGCAGTTTTTTTGTGATCTCAACCTACTTAAGCATCTCTAAATTACACTGGGCTTAGGGGGCAAAGCCCTCTCAAGATATGCCAAATACAAACTCAAAAGGAGGTAAACGGGTTGAGGAAGACTCAATCTTTCATATCCACCCTAAACAACCTTGAAGTAACTACTTAAATCAAGGGTGTCACATGTAATATGCCAATATCCCCATGACTAATACATACTACAAGCCAATATTAAGTAAAACTCATACAAATGCATCAGAAAAAGTTTCAATGGCCTCACCAGCAACGCCAGGATCCAGATCTGCCTCATCTGCAGAAGCTGCAGCACAAGAGACCCTCGGGACACGATATACACCAGCATTACCTAAACGCTCATGCCAACTAACATCAGGTAGGGAGAAACGCCTTACAACTTTTATAGCTTCTCCAACGATGTAAACCTTAAAGAGAATGCCTCCTACAACCAAACAGATACAACGCAGTTCCAAAGTTAATGACACGGATACAAGAAAGTTCCAAAGCTCTGATACAGATACTACCACACTAAAGGTGATATAGCCATTGCTTTAGTTACAACACCATACCATGATTAACGAATTCCTGTAGAACCAATGGAGGTTCAAGTTTTGAGAGGGAGAATTGATCATAAGCAAGGGAGAGCTCATGCGACTTTGCACTTCCGTTCGCAATCAGAGGCTTTGCAACTGAAAAAAATATCAACCAAATACATGCAAAATATTTTTCAATTGGAAAGAATCAAAAGAAAGATATTAAGTTCTTCAATACCAAAGTGTATCTATACGTTCTTTTGGTACTCCATGAAGAAAATGATTAATCAAACTTCAGTCTACCAATACAAACAAGAACAGGCAAGCATATGCTAGTCTTAAGAACCCGTGTGCAGTTGGTGCAAGATTATTAAACCTATCCTTGTTTTTCAAATATTATTCCTCCAATTTAGATTATTGAGTTGAAGCATGTACCAAACGTCAATAGTAAAGCTGCATATACAGAGCACATTTTTAACCATAGTGGGAGGGGGTGAAAAAAAAAATACCTAGGGGTAACATCAGCCCAGCTTTCGTAACTGCATCAGGGATAGATAATGGATCTTTTGTAATAACCAATTGCCTCGGAACGCAAATGCTTCCTACAACATAAGCAAGTGTCAATTTACACTGCGCTCAGCATCACAAAGCATTACCACCATTAATTTGAGGAACTAACTTATCATCATATATAAAAGCATGCAGATATAGGATTGTAATCTTGCAAGTCAAACTTCAGGCAAAAACTAAGCTCCTGGATCTGAATCACTGTATAGAAAAAGGGTACAAACATTACCATAGCAGTCGGACAAATTCAAATCAGCCACGGCATGAAGCATAGACTGGCGATCATGTACATGTTGTATGGCATCTGGGGGATCAAGGACCGTAACTTCTGGATGTTTTCGCCCGTATTCCTTAAAATGAGGGGGAAAAAAAGGTAAGATGGAAGGACAATTCACACCATATAGACATTCCAGTTGTTTAAGTAAAATGAAAGACTCAACAGTAATCACAATAGGAACTAGATAGAATTCCATATTGATGGTCAGCCAATGAATACCAAACCTGTTGAAAACACAATATCGCCTTCCATTTTGATGGCCAGCCAATGATTACCAAACCTGTTGAAAACACTATCGCCAAATCTCTGGGTTGACTGCTATTTATAAATGGATTTTATAGATTTTTTTTTAAGGATCGCATCGTTTTTTCCCTCTCTCTCTCTCTCTCTCTCTCTCTCTCTCTCTCTCTCAATCCCGGTTCTCTGGAGCACTCCAGAGAGAAAACCCTGTTGCTGCACTTTACTCACACATGGAAGCTAATTTAGGAAACCCACTTCTCCACGTGTACATTTGGTCAACTGCAAGTCACATATCAAGTTTCAGTTCCAAAGACATTTCCCATGTGGCATAATGGGCTCATCTAAAACTAAAATCTTTCTTTGCGTAAAACTTAAGAAACATCAAAAAATTGGATGGCCATTGAAACACATGGCAAAACCTAATACACGTGTACTATTGGAGCTTATATAGGTTAATATATTGTACACATCCAGAGGGTCCCCAGTCAAATGGACGGTCTGGATGGGCCAGATCATTCTTTCACGAGGCAAGCTGTTGTGACAGAGCAGAATACCTTTCAAGACCAAGTACATGCTACACTGCCATAAACCAGGTTATGAAACTCCCAAATCTCCAAGACAAAAGATGTTGTTTTGCTATAGAAGCTAATACAGCTCCCACACAATTTTCAGTATATAGGATTACAAATTAAGGATTCAATAAAAACTGTCAGAAGATAAATGCCAAGTCAGTTATTAAAACAAATTGGGGGAAGGAACCGCTATGATATCTAATGGTATGCTGCTTAACAGATTATCCATCAATTCAATACAACAATAGAATACCTTATCCCAACCACTTGGGGTCTGCAACAACAAAATGCCTCATCTTTGGTCAGCTCAAGGGTCAATCATCATCATCAAATGCCATATCCCAACTAGTTGGGGCCAGGAACAAGAATCATGTTCCCCATCGCATATGATGGTTTAGGATTCATGTCTAAAAGATTTCACAATTTTTTTACGCAGCCGCCAACCTGACGCAACCCTCCTTTACCCTGGCTTGGGACCAGCAATGACCAAAAGATATAGCAATACACAATACCATTGGCAGAGTTCAGATCAAGAGCCAATACTTAAGAAAGTTAAGTGACTGAGGACAGCAAAATAAAATAGACACCAAATAGCACATGTCACACCTGATACCCAGATGCTTACAACATCGTATCCATGCTTATTATCATCACTGCTAAAGTGGCTTCATTTTTCCCCACTATCCAATGTCCTAACAAGTTTCGCATTCTTCAAAAAATGTAGCTGGAATTTTAAATCTCTGACCAAGCAACATGATTATTTCACCCCCCTAACAAATATTAATCACCATTGACTCCTTGCTTTCAAGACTTGCCAGTAGGAGAATTTTGACTACAGATGAATCACTGCCCCTGAAGTAGTCACCCTCGATTCCTTTGCTCACAAGACTCACCACTAGGAAATTAGAAATTCAAGCATGATCAGTAGAACAAAAATATAGTGTGCCCTTCAACTGAAGTTCCCATTTAGGTTAATTCCAAATAAACTACTCCCATGATCCCATCAAACCTAGCAGTCTCAAAAATTCATCAATCACAAAGACCACAAATGTTCCATACAATGACCAAATCTGACAAGCATACATACAGAAAAACATACACGTGTCTATGTGATTCAGAATTACATTAAAGATCATTATCATTGTCATTGGACAAACCCATGCTCAAAAAAAAAAATTACTTTATGCCAACCCTAAATCTATGATACTCGTCACCTTGAAGATGATATATGTTTAAGAATGGCCTGTCGTCAAGCTAGTTAATCATTTCTAATGTCCTCTATAAACTATACAAAGGATTTGGAAAAATACTGGGAGCTCCAGGATGCAGGGGGTAACATGTTGGTCTTATTCCAAGATCTACATTTGAAGCATGTTCCACAGTTGTATCCAGCAATAAATAAACTAAAAAACAGTTTGAAGCAAACATGGACCAGTATTAGACACAAAACAAGCTGCAACGAAGGAATATAAGAGAACATACTAGCTGCTTCTCAACTATCAAATTCCAAAGACCCCAACTCAAAGTTACCGGATATGTCTGCAGTAAGGTTGTCTGAAATGTGTCTGACATTTGCATCATACAAGTTAAATCCTCACAACAACACGATATGCATATGTAGAGAGCAGTAACAGAAACTTTGAAGGTTAAGCCTTTCAAAACATTGCGAAGTGCAAATGAAAATAAAAAAATAGGATGACTTCTTGCAAAAGTAAAAAAGCATTACACATTAAAATAAAATCAGTTAAATACGTAACGAATTTTAGTTACGCATAAAACTGTCCGTCATGCTAGTAAATGTCAATGTCAGGCATGGTAAAAATATTAATTTTTATTTACAGAAGTGGAGAAGTATTTCGAAACAATTGCAACTTACCGAAAATGGAAAGGAAAAAAGAAAGTCGAGAAAACAATTAAAAGAAGAACTATTATGTCTCATAGCTAAATAGTAGTGGAAGTTGCAAAATGTACTGATATCACCCAAGCAAAATATGTGATACGACAGAGAAAAAAGAAATTTTTATGTTCCAGTTATGTTCTCTTTCCATACTTCCAATTTCCAAAATCTAATATGAAATTGGTCAAAAGAGTGGAAGAAGCTTTGTATATCAAATGCCATTATTAATTATCAGTGTTTTGGCACTTTAATTTTAAGATGTATCATTAATACAAGTTTATGCACATTAAAAGTTTAATACATCCTCAGGCTCATAACCTCGAGCTGTCTACTTATGTACAGAAATATTTCAGACTACTAAAAGCCGGTTGTGTGTATATATGATACGCATTACAGCAACAAGACATTACATGTATCATTTTACAGTCATATCAATCAGATAATGATCAATCATCTTTATTTTACAGCGAATTAGGATTGAGAAGACAGTTTATGCCTTTAGTCATATGATAGTTACTACCCACACTAAGTCTTCATTATGCTAATATGAAAAAGGGTGGGTGTGAGAAAGTTTTCATGTGTGGGGTTCCACATGCATTTGGTTAGCAAGAAAACTGAATATTCTTAGAAAATGAGTTTCTGTAAACACCCTAACATCCCTAAATCTTTCTTTTAAACATGAAAGTTGATAACTACTGCCTTTACCTTTCCTAATCTAACCGCAAAAAGAAGCCGTTATTTCTCAGTTTTTTTTTTCTTCTTTGCTGTTAAATGAATGTAGTTGAAGAAGCTCATAAATATGGGATGCAAGTTTCATTAATGTGTTATTTCGGACCCTTCATGATCGTTGAAGCAACCACACCAGTCACAATCTTTAAGCACACATTGCAACAAAGAGTAAGAAATAACAATATATATATATGTGTGTGTGTGTGTGTGTGTGTGTGTGTGTGTGTGTTGTGTGTGTGTGTGCATGTGTGTGCTTTTATTAGAATGGACAGAATTGATACTTTACCTATTTTCTCCCAACTCTATATCAACTTTTTTGTTAACCATATACTACAACCCAAGAAAGTTGTTCACTCTCTCACATAAAAAAATCTTGATAACCAAACAGGAAAAAAAATAAACTTTCTTTTTCTTTTCTTTTCCTTTTTATGGGTCCCAAAAACTTACTTTTCTTGCATCTTAATTCTAGCTAACCAAACATAGCCTAAAGGATAGGTTTGAAAGAGAACATTACCATCATAATACATTAAGAGTGTTATAACATTAACAAAAATATTAGCAACAGGTGCTGAAGTGAAATTAATGTCATTAAGAAATTGTTAAAAGGTTGGGATCATGGTTGAGATTGGTATGAACTCAGTTTCAACATTACGAGACTGTAATATCAACACTGCAAACAAACTGTATGCACAAAATGTGTACGTGGGAAGCAAACATAAACCAAGACCCAAGCGTAAAGTTCAGAAGAAAATGCAGAAGCCTTGAAAGTGTGAATCATATTTTAAACTTTTGTTTGTCAGACACAGTGAGAACTCAGACATCACTTACTGAAATCCTGCAAAAACTCAATAAAAATAATAACTAGACATGGATCACGTGGAGGGTCACAGAAATTTCTGCCTACAAGCTACATGTACAATGAATATCCATAAACCCACAGCAACCTGAAGAGTGAACCCTTCATTTGACACATATCATTATATCCAGTGTCCTAGTTACAGTAATAATTAAATAAATAATTTACAGAACTAGCCGTGACCCAATACCAAAGATAAAAGTAAGCAGGATCAACTGCACAATTCAACATTCAGCTCAGAAGATGGCGCCTTGAAAAACAGATTTGAGGATGCCACAAATGTTTTACAGAACAAATTTAAACAGCACCAATCAAGTTAGCTAGATTTTCCACGGAAGGAAAAAATCCTCACTTGTTTGAATTCCTGAGGCTTCGACCTCAACTATCTGATCATGATGATTCATGATGGATGAGAGAGGAAGCACTCTGCAAATTACGTCAGACAGAAATGAGTCTTAAGACTTAAGAGCTCTGGTGTTTAACCAATTACTTTTAGTGCATACTCAACCCCCAACATAATTAGACAGCATCACGCATCAACATAGTGTAAGTGGCAGTAAACCAATCGAACTCGGTGACAGAAGTAAGAATCAGTAATAAGTGAAACAAGTATTTGGTATGAAATACAGAAGCATGACGAAGTTTAAAAAAGTCTAACCTCAAGAAGCTGACGCCATTCCTTTCCAGATAACTGAATAGAAAAGGAAATAAATAATTGGTCAGGTAAGAGCAACAATCAACATTCATTAGACCACCCTTTTTCTTTTGATCAATGGAAAGAAGCCACATTAACTAGACCTTAAAATGTTTACTTCCCACATGAATGAATGAATGAGTCAAAATGATAGAAAAATTCTGAACTACTCCCATCACCATTTCATCGTACAGAATAAGCAAGAATACACAATAATAGTGTACAAAAGACCTCACTTATGCAGAACAGTGACTTGGACAATTATAAGAGAGCTTGAAAATAAAAGAAAGAAACATAGAGAGCCATAAACAAAAAGCGAAGAAACCATGAAGAGAGAGAGAAAGAGAGATTCACTTACTTTATGTAAGACAATGTCAAAAGGACCTTGATCTGAAAGTGGCCTGCTTTGATCAATGGCAACAAATAATATTCCCTTCTTCCTGCACCACATATCATTTATTAAGTAACAGTTGTATAATTTTGGAAAGGGTGAATCATAATGGAAAACGATATTTTGGTTGTATTAGAACAAATTCTATACCACAAACTATTTTATCATAGATAGAGCAGGCAAGAAATGCAGTATAAAATTATTTAACTCCAGTAATGAGAATTGAGAATTAACTTTGGGGTTCCCCAATGCATTCTAATCTTCAGGGTATATATGGTGGAATATCCACTTTGTAGAGTAATCGAACATACATTAACCTAGCAATTTGCTTAGTGATCTGCACATATGTAATAAAGTTATAAAAATAACATATATAATTTGATCTCCAAGGCGATTTGTACTGAAAGAATCTTCTATGAACTTTGACGGCCTAGCCAAGGCAAAATGTTCTCAGACAATTAAAGAAAGAAAGATAAGACGATATAAATTTTCATATAGATTCAAACCCTTTCCCCACCCAAACAGAGAGAGAGAGAGAGAGAGAGAGAGAGAGAGAGAAATTACTTAGAAATATAACAAATTGAAACACCATTAAATCATCTGCAGATAATTTTCGTGCTTGCTCATGATTAAAAAAAAGGAGGAAGGAGAGAGAGAGAGAGAAAGAATAACGACCGAAATGAGAAATATTATGCTTAAATCTATTACCTAGCCAAACCTTCGAGCTTCGGCTGCAAAAAGCTCTTGATCTTCTTAGACGTCAGAGCGTAACCAACAACGAGCTTCAACGGTTGCGGAAACCCTGAAGCGATCGGATACGACGTCGAACTCATCTCGCTTTCTCTATCCTCTTCATTACTATAAGGGATATCTCCGTCCAATCTCATGCCCTTCAGTAAACCCCCAAAAACCAGAATAACCAAATCTCCGATAACCCAAAAAAAAAAAACCTAATTTATGGATTTTACTTGTATGTTCTTCCTCTGTGTTTTCCTTTAGAAGCGAACGTTTGATTTAAACAACAAAAGAAGACAACGGAACCCTCGTTCAAAAAAACTACAGATAACTATTAAAGATGCGAATCCTTAGATTTCGCAAGCTTTCAGACTTTCTCTTTTAGGGTTGATGCTTTCTACTTTAGATTTAGACGAAAAGATAGAAAATCTCTGGATTCCGGCGGAAAGAGAGGATAGACAGTTAGCAATGGTAGCAAAGCAAAAGACAGGTCTTTCTGTCGAGGCGATGAAGACGTGAACTATAATACACGATAAGAAGGCTCGTACGTGTCGATCAAAATCTGTTTTCCTACAATACCCTGCTTATAAAGGCCTCGCATCCTCTACAGCTTAAGGGTTACAGCAATCCATACAGCACCGTTGGATTGCTGCCACGTGGGTTT
>JAUPMG010091553.1:0-12549 GCA_031762675.1 Pachysandra terminalis
TATAAGTTAAATTAAGTATATAGTTATAATATAAGTATTTAAGGATATAGCTTATCCTATTAAATTACTATTGTACCTTTATATAAAAGGAATTTTCTGTTTCAGTTTTTCGTGTTGTTACAGCACTGAAGGTGTAATTCTTAACTGTGATCTAAATTTGATTAAGACCCTTTATGCGGATCTACACTTTCTTTGGTGTTAAAAAAGGTGTTCTTAAACATTTAGATCTTTAGTTCATTATGTAAATAACGAATTAATATTTCCTTTCTCTTAAATAAAGGAACTCCTTTACTATTTATTTTGGGCCCTATAAAATGTTGAAACTATAATATGTACTCCTTACTGATCAATCAACTCTATTTGGATATGACATGATAGTAAACATGCACAAAGTACATGAAGATTATAAATAATTGTTCATAAGCAATTTTAGTATTTCAAAATACTAGTTAGATTTTAAATATACGATTTTGACAGTTATTATAATAAAGTCTAAAATACATGCATTACATTAGTCAATTAAAAGGAAAAAAAATTTGGTTTAGCTGTAACCAAAGGAAACAAGGTTGTTGGAGTGTAGTGGAGTTTTGATTGGACCTTTTTGAAATACATATGATTACAATTTTAACAATTTTATTGATCAAGAAAGATAATGAAATGATAAGTAGAAAATGTAAATGCTAAAATCATATCCAAACCTATTCATATGGAAGAGAAAAATGCCAATCATTGGACCCTTATGTTAGAAGACTTTTAGAGCATAATATTGAGCACAGTCAGATGTAAAGTTAATTAGCAAGAAGGGAAAAAACTTAATAAAGTAGATGAAGGAATAAAGGATTGAGGAAATATAGAAATTACAGTTAACATAAAGCCTATGTGAAGCAAGTAATCATATATTGTACATTAGCAATGATGCTTATAGGACTTCACTATTTGAAGGTTCAACCAGAACAACATTTGCATGTAAAAGTTGCATATTCATAATTGCCTAAATTCATGATATGATATTCATTTGTATGAGTAAGTTGGCTGAAGTTGGGTATAATTATTTATTTGCAAGTATTACCACTTGTCCATGTAGAAAACAGATATAATTATTGCTTCTTTTGCTACTTAAATTAAGATAGACCGTGATGTCATTAAATATGTTCCTAAATTAGCAGTTTAATTTTTCATTGCACTTTTTGTTATTCAATCCTGTTATAAAAATTTTTGTGTGTAGGTTAATCTGTCCCTGAGTTGTTATGATCTGTGATACTACTTGGTCAGTGTTTGGTGTTCTGACTGTGGTAGTGGGGCTGGTGAATTGTTTGTTGGGATATTTGCTGTTGGCCTCTCCCCATGTTATTCCTAACTTCCCGTTTACTGTGGATGGACTCTTGTTTTTGGTTTCGTTGTTCTGGGGATTTGGTTGATACTGATTTGCAGAACATTACTAAAATTCATTGCTTTTATTGTTCTGTAGTTTATAGTATATTGGAAGACAATAGTGCTGTAGGGGCGAGCTGATGTGATCCAGTATATGACTCCTTCATAGTAGAGACTCTCATTTGTAGTCCATTTTGTTAGCCTTATTGCGTATAACCAATTTTTGTTCTTTAACATAAAATGAAAATGAAATAATAAAATAAAAATAATAGGAAATGTTTAAATAGGGATACCAATTTCCTAGATCATTTTTTCCATTGAACAACTTGATCTTTGCCTCAACAATGAGGGTGGGCACACTTCCAAATAAACCATCTGTTGTCTCTAATTACCACACTTTTAGACAGGTAAAGCTCATTTGTTGCTAAAACCAAAGCAAATTTCAGATCAAGGCTACTAACATTAAATTGGGCTTGGTTTACTCAGGGCTACTGTTACAGGGGTATGTTGTGGTGCTGGGTGCTGACTGCTGTGTCCTTCCATTAAATTTAATAATAAAAATTTAACGGATAAATTAAAATTATATCTAATAAACACACATAAAACAATAACCTAACAATAAGAAATTCTTCTAGCAAGCAATTAGTTCATAGTGTCGCATTTGTTTAGCTTATAGTCAATAAATAATCAAAGGAATAAAAATGTAAAAGAAAAGGACCTTTAACAAACCATATATGTTGCAAAAATAAAAGTTAATCAATCAAATGTTCTTTACATAATTCCAACTATATAAAAAGTAATAGAAATGGCTAAGTCTATTAAGCTTTTATCCTTATCCTCTCGATTATGTGATAGAGCTTCAAAAAAAATATAAATTTTCTCAGAGGAAAAATAGACCAAATATTTATGAAGCACATAAAATATTTTAATGAAAATATTTGACTGGAACTTAAAAACAGGGGAGGATCTTGTAGTGCCTAGTGAATGGATTACAGAGAGCCAATTGAAGGGGAGATGAAATTTGATGGAGGCGATAGGTCGAAAGGAAGTCAAAAGGTATCAAGTGGTATCATTTGCTTACCGGATTATGATCATAAACATGCACAAAGTACATGATTCTTAAAAATCATTTTTCATATGCAATTTTTGTGTTTCAGAACCTTAGTTTAATTTTAAAAATATGATTGGGATGATTCTGATTATGAAGTCCAAAAAGTATGCACTACATTAGACAAATTAAAAGTAAGCAAAAATTGAATGAGTTGTACCCAAAGGAAACAAGGTTGTCGGATAGCATGTGGAGTTTTGATTGGAACTCTTTCAAATACAGATGATTATAATGTTAACCATTGTATTGATCAGGAAACATAATGATTATAAGGTCATAATCCAAATGATCAAATTCGTATTCGAACCTAAGTGGGAGACATAGGAAGAGAAGGGCTTCTCAGAATCAGTAGAAACAAAAGAGAGTTATTGTTCATAAATATGAATGTTTATATTTAATATCGGACCATTGTGTTATAAGTCTTTTAGAACATAATATTGAACAAAGATTTATAGATAATTGGCAAGAAGGAAAAAAGGCTTAAAAAATGGATGAAGGAATAAAGTGTTGAGAAAATTTAGTTGAAATGACATCCATTATGAGAGGTTGTTAGTGATAATGATAATTTACCTTAGCAACCTTATTATAGGTAGCAGTGTCAAGAAGTCGAGTTCAAGACGGGAATAGCAAGTTCCTGAACAGAACCCTATTACATGGGATATTTGTGGATCTTGTCGGTTCTGGATCCAGTGTTACCACACATAGTGGCAGATGCAAACCCAAAAATTTAATAATCAAAATTTAACGGATACATTAAAATTATATCTAATAAACACACATAAAACAATAACTTGACAATAAAAAATTCTTCTAGCAAGCAATTAGTTCATAGTGTCACATTTGTTTAGCTTAATAGTCAATAAATAATCACAATTAGAGTATTATGTTTGTTAAAAATAAAGGCTGTAATGAATAAATATGTAAAAATGAAAGTAGTTTTAATAAACCATATATGTTGCAAAAATAAAAATTAATGGATCAAATGCTGTTTACATAATTCCAACTATAGAAAAAGTAATACAAATGGCCAAGCCTCTATTTTCATGAAGGATTAAATTTTTTAAACTATGAAATATATATATATATATATATTAATTTCCAACATATTCAAATAATATTTTACCAGAATGATTGAACCTTTCATTTTAAGATTTATATGTTGATTTTAATTCTAAAAGAAATAATATATATATTTAACAAATTCTTTAATTATTTTAATGTAGTTATTTTGCATTGTTTTTCATTTACAATGATGTCTTGAAAGTTTAATGGACATTGGACTACTTTGGAATCTGTATAATGGAATTTGGAGGATGGAATTAACAAGTCTTATGTATCAACCAAAAAAAAAAAACAAGTCTTCAGTAAGTAGAGGCTAAACATGAACTACTGTTGGTTGATAGTCTTTAAAGAAATGTTTGAATTTTTTTTTATATCATCTACATACGTAACATTGTGAATAGATAAAGCAATAAGTTTTATATTCACTATAAGCCTCATAACTACTTGAGCATCCTAGATTATTAATTTTTGGTGAAGGTGAAAGCAAGACATGCTCAGATTTCTACCAGAAAGCCTACTTTTGAACAACTTGATCTGTGCCTCAACAATGAGGGTGGGCACACTTCCAAATTAACCATTTGTTGTCTCTAATTACCACACTTTTAGACAGGTAGAGCTATTTTTGCTAAAAGAAAAGGAAGTTTCATATCAAGACTGATAACATTGAATTGGGTTTGATTTGCTCAGGGCTGCTATTACAGGGTGTGCTATGGTGCTGGGTGTTGACTGGTGTGTCCTTCCTTGGTTTAGTTGTAGGTGGGACCCTCTATGGGTTGGGGTGGGTGGTTTACGTTTTTTGGTTTTCTTGAATGTGCTTTTGCTGTCCTATTATGCTCTATCCTATGCATTCTCTTATGTTTTCGGTACTGTGCTGATGGTTTGTGTTGTTATAGGTGTATTTATGTGCTCTTGTCTTCTGGTTTGGGTCATGGTGATTTCATACTTTGTTGTAGTGCTGGTATGTGAATTGTCTGAATATTGGTACTTAAATACTTGGTGTGGCTGCTGTGGTGCTGGCTTAGTTATTATTTTGGTTGTTGCTTGCTGGTTGTGTACCTACTGTGGAGTTGATGCTGGAGTGGATTTGATTGCTAGTGATGCCAGTGCTCCTTTGGAATCCTATGACTATTCCAATGTTTTGTATTGGCTTGAATGTTTGACTACCTGGGTATTAAGACTGATGGTTTGGGTGGTTTTGATTAAAACTGATTGGCTTCAGTTGTTTAACTGAATTGGTGGTTGATGGGGTTTCTGTTGTTGGGCTTCTGTTCTTTGTTGTTTATTCCTAATGGTGGAAGCTGAATGGTGTGGATTCCTTTGGTCCTGTTACACCCTGGTCTTCCAAACTCGAATGATTGGCAAGAAAAACTCAAAGTTACCATTTTTTATGTTAACCTAAAGGTGCAACCATATGGGATCTAAATTGTAACATAAGGTCAAAAATCAATAAAAGCCATCCTAAATGAACAACCCTGTGGATGCGGGTTGTTTTAGGCTGAAACACCATAGTATAGATATCTATGAACCAAAATAAAAAAGGGATCAGGTAAGTTTATTCAAACACTAATATTATTTCACACATATGAAATAAACATCACAAAACATTTGCATAGATACACAACACATGTAAACAAATTAAAATGTCCAATTTCATGGTCAAGTCTCTAATATGTGACAAAAACAAATATAATTTCTTGGTTGAAGTTGATTGCAAAGAAGACCATCTTGTGGATTGATCCTTAATCTTGTTTTTCTTGCATCTTTTGAACATCTGTTGGATTGCTGAAGTAACACAAAATTCATAGTACGGAGATTTTATTTATGTGAAATGAAAATTATATAAAGATAAAGCATGATTATAAAATTTATGATCTAAGTACCTAGAGGTAGTTGAAAGATGATTACTTTCACTTGTGCCTCCGATCTCCAATACTCGTTTCTTAGCTTGTTGGTAGTGAAATCGATATTAAAAATAAAGGAGCATTTAATATCTTAGATGGAAATGATTTTATCATAATACCTGCACCAAGTCGTGTTCGTGTCCTCCTTTCTTAATTGAGATATTTTCATTAATCCATGCGTGGACAGTACTTGATTCCTTAGAAAACTTTTAAAAAGAAAAGAAAACAACAATAGTTGATTTTTTACGTTAAAATGTATGTTGAAAGAAATCCTAATATTAGGACTTAAGACTGCTATAATGAAGGTTAACTGTAGTCTTGTAATGAAATTTCAATGAACATGAGTGTAAAAATATAAGAAACAGTTATTTAGATTCAGAAGAAAAATTAATATAATAAATTTAAAGATAAACATATTACCAAACATAGATACGCTTTCACTAATATGAATTGTAATAGTACCTTCTGCAAAAGACTCTTGCTTTCATGAGAATAATTAAGCTCCTCGATTTTTGTTGCTGTAAAACATTGATTAGTTATGATATGGTAGTTCTCAGGTGTGACCATTATGTGAAACAAAAATTCCTTCCACAAAGAGTCGTATACTTTTGCATAGAACTTTTCACTATCATCATCCTAAGAACAAAAGATTAAAAATATATAAGAAAACACAAAACCAGTTTAAGTAAAGTGTGTAGTTATGTATGAAATCAACTATTTTGTGATAGGGATAAAACATATGTAATACGTTTAAATATGATGATATGTGAATTGTTTAAATGATTAAAAATTAAGGAACTTACATCTAATTTTATTTTATTTAGATCAGTGGCAGTGCATCCAAATAAAAATTCTGCTTCCTTGTCAAATAATACCAATGATATTTCATTTGTTGAATCTTCTACATCCACTTTGACAAGGTACCTAGAACCAGATTGGTTTATAGATGATTTAAAATGTTTGTACAATTTAAAAATGAAGAAATTTGTTTAAAATATCTATACCTTAAAATTAGTTTAAAATGTTCATAACTTAAGATGTCTTCAAGATCTTTTGTATTGCAATTATGACATAATTTACCTTCTTCTTTCTATTGCACCTTTCTTTTGCAAGTAGTGCAAGCCAAAAACCATAGTGGTTCGTCTGCGTGTATACGAACAATTGTTACTTTAATGATATGCTGTAATGTCTGTAAACAAAAAAATAATTTTTAAAAGTTAGAATAAAAAATCAGCAATTGAAAAAACATAACTTTAAATGCAAGACCTGAATTGGGCAAATGTCTAAGGTTGAAATCAACTCATTTATAGATGCTCTCTCCTCCAATGTTATTTTTTCACCGGATCAATAGTTGTTACAGACTGAGTTGAAAATCTGTACATCACCAATTTCATCTTGCCTGAAGTTAAACCGAATATATATATTAAATGTAGTTCCATGCTAAATAGAATATATGAAAAATCTAATTTGTAAATTAATACCAGTTCACTAATTTTCTGCCTCTGGTATTGATGGATCAAGAGAAATAGTCGTCAATGAAGTTGACGACAAGTTTACGACATCTAAAACTAAAATTTGCAAAAATTAGTTGGAAAAATTAATACAAGAGTTGATTTAACTACATTATATAGAGTCAATATTCCTCTAAATTCACCAATAGATAGTGAAGTCAAAAGCACAATAGTCAGTTTTTGTAATGCCTTCAGTAACTTCTCTTGATATTTCGTTGCTACCATACCCCACATTGTAAGTGTAATCGATGTTGGTCTGAGTAAAAAAATTTCATTTAGTTTCACTATAGTAATAATCGATTATAATTACCAACAAAAAACATAAATTACAAAAAACACTTATGTAGCATCAACAATCACAATATCCAACTTTGTTGATTGAGTACCATCCTTTCTCACCACATTTGTGGGTGGGTTGACATTGATAAGTAATCCAACTGTCATACCCCATATCCGAGATATGGGATCTCGAGGATTCCAAGGGAATGACCTTCGGACCCACCACGTGGATACGGATAACCAGCCACATAATCAACCCTTACCTGGTTCAATCAGAGTCACAACAATAATTTAACAGCGGAAGTCTCATATAATTAAAACCAAACCATTGCCCAATTAAAAGTATGTTAAGCTAACAACCCACAATTAAGTAAACAGAATCTCTATTACATTTTTACCCTCCAGGGGTCAAACCAATAAATAAAAGTTGAATAAGTAAATTCAAGTAGTCTCAAAAGAAAACGTATGTCAAACATAAAATCTCTTCTGCAGTAGCCAGCCAGGGTCAAACGAACTAATTTCCTATAGAGATAAGGATCAGCCGAAGCCTAGTAGAGAAATCCAACAAGACTACAATATCTACTTTTATGCATACATAACAATACGTTTATTTCATGCATTTCAACCATCATATAATAACACTGTCAAATGTATGTTAAATAAATCTTTATACTATATCTAACATACTGGTATGTATATTACAATCATCATATGAAGTCTCTATTCACATGGAAACCATACATTATCATGTCATAACAAGTCAACAGTTCACAATTCTCATAGTCCCACTATATTAATGCTATCCACATGATCCCATCATGTTCATCCAGATTGCACATGGTCCCACCATGTTCCAAGAACAAACAGACATACATGCATACACATGGTCCCACCATTTGACACAACAACAAAGATTACAGCAATCACATAGTCACACTATGTTCCATAACAAACACTACATGGTCCTACCAATGCTACGACCAATCAAACACATGAACAAACACCACATGGTCCCACACATAAAAACACAACATGGTCCCACCATACTACTGCCAAGTAACCACATAAACACATATCATATGTCATACACATAGTCTCACTATGCTTACAAACAAACACCACCCGTTTGACCATATCTTTTTAAATACACATCAGAATTGTCTCAAACTTATTTTGGCGTCTTCCTAACGAATAGGAGAATCTAAATAAAATATAAAATAATTTATAAAAATTAGTTACATATGTTCCATAATCGATAGTTCAGATTAGCTTATGTTCCATAATTTTCCAAAAGGCAAGAAGGGTGTTTCATGCATCCAATTCACTTACGAAATCACTTAAAAACATGCTAGCATTCAAAACACAACCAAATACATTCATAATCATCAAAATATGCATTTATTTCATATCATGAAATTAATTCTTGAAACGAAAACAGAAACAAACCAGTTTATAACATCACTATGTAATCCATTTTCTGGAAATCCTACTATTCATAAATCATGGAAACCAACATATAAATTTGATAAATCATGTTCAAAGACCAAATCAACAGTAAACTAATAACTTTAACCACACAATCATTGTAGAAGACCGGATAAACTACTTACTTGGTACTTTCTTAGATTTTCTGGAATCAATCTTCCTTCTTCCTTCTTCCTTATCAGTCTTCTTTCTTCCTTCTTTCTTTTCTGTAGAAACCACTCAAAGTACTCAGCTTTCTCCCCTAACCGTTCCCTTTGTGTTTTAAGACAAAGGTTGTCTCTTCTTTTTCCCAAGTCAAGAGTTAATAGGGTACTCTTTTTAGTCTTAGTTAGTTAGTATAGTTAGTTTACTCTTTCTTGATTTCCAAAGAAATTCTTACTGTCTACGTTTTAGCTAATGGAAGGATGTATGTTGTTCACGTTTTGGCTAATGGATTAAAGTTTGTAAATTTCAGTTACTACCCCTTTATAAAGGTAATAACACATCAGCCCCTAAGCCAACATAAGATAATTATATATATACCCTTATACTTGTATTAATTCAACTATAAACTAGAAAATTAAAATAATGATTCTTTTTAAGGGTCCAGGTCATTACAATCTATCCCCCTTACAAGAATTTCGTCCCCGAAATTACGCACCTTATTTCGAGAACAAATGAGGACACCGCTCCCGAATCTCTGATTCCAATTCCCAAGAAGCTTCAGTCGTGTTGTGATGACTCCACTGAACTTTTACCAAGGGAATGGTCTTAGTACGCAAGACCTATTCTTTCCGATCTAGAATCAGTATAGTTTGTTACACATGGAATACATTACGTACGGATGATAGCTGCTTAGGTAGAGCCACCCTATACGTCACATTTCCAATCTTCTCCAGTATTTGGAATGGTCCAACATACCTTGGAACAAGCTTCCCTTTCTTTCCAAACCTCATTACATCCTTCATCGGTGACACTTTCAAAAACACATGATCACCTACATTGAAATCCAGATCTCTCCTTCTCTTATCAACATAACTCTTCTGTCTGTTTCGTGCTGCCTCAATCTCTCTCTGATCATTTTCACCTTAGCTGTAGTCGCTCGTACTAGTTTGGGTCCAAGAATACTACTCTCTCCGACCTCTGCCCAACATACTGGCGATCGAAAAGGTCTCCTGTACAACACCTCGAAAGGAGCCATACCAATGCTCGAGTGATAGTTGTTGTTGTAAGAGAATTCTACCAAAGGTAGATGTTCTCCCTAACTACCTCCAAAATCCAAAGCACATGCTCACAGCATATACTCCAAGACCTGATTCACCCTCTCAATCTGTCCATCAGTCTACGGATGGTATGTAGTACTGAAGTGCAACTAAGTTTCCATCGCCTTTTGCAATCTCTCCTAGAACTTCGATGTAAACAGCGATCCATGATCCGATACTATGCTCACAGGCACACAGTGTAGTCGAACTATCTCAACATACAGCTTAACGAGATCCTCGGCTATAACTGAAGTCCGAACTGGTAGGAAATGAGCTGATTTGGTGAGTCTGTCTACTACCGCCCAAATCGAGTCCAAATTCCCACGAGTCTTAGGCAAACCAGAGATAAAATCCATTGTCACGTACTCCCATTTCCATTCTGCCACTGGTAATGGTTGTAGTAGTCCTGCTTATCTCTGATGTTCAGCTTTCACTTGCTGACAAGTGAAACACCTCGCCACGAACTGAGCTATCTCCCACTTCATCCAGACCACCAATAATTCTTCCTCAAGTCACGATATATCTTGGTGCTTCCTGGATGGATGGAATACTGTGAACTGTGAGATTCCTCTAAGATCTCTCTCTTGATCTCCTAGTGATCTAGTACAAACAGTCTACCCTGATATCTAATCAGTCCATCTGCGTGCACTGCCCAATCTGACTTCTTCTCATCTGCTGCCAACAACTGCAACTCTTGATCTAATTTCTGCCCAACAGCAATACGATTCTTCAATGATGGTTTCACAACCATACTGAAGAGTAAACTGCCTCGGTTCTCATTCATTGGCCTAATCCTCAAGTCTGCTAAGGCTTTTTGTAAACTCCACTCCTGGCGCGTCATCTGTGTAAACACGGCACGAGGTCTCCTGCTCAAAGCATCTGCCTTCCTTGGATGGTAGTTGAGTGTAGTGATGGAGTCACTAAGTAACTCAACCCACCTCTGACGCATGTTAAGGTTCTTCTGAGTAAAGATGTACTTTAGACTCTTATGATCTGAATACAACTCAACTCCTCTCGGTATAAGTAGCGTTTCAACAACTTCAAAGCAAAGACAACTGCGGCCAACTCAAGATCATGAGTAAGATAGTTGCGTTCATGTGTCTTAAGCTGTCACGATGCATATGCCACTACTCTCTCATCCTGCATCAAAATTGCTCCAAGTCCCTGCAAGGATGCATCTGTGTGCACCTCCATTTTTCGTCCACTCACTGGAACTACTAACACAGGTGCTGCAGTAAGTCTCTTCTTTAACTCTTCAAATACTGCTTCACACTTGTCGTCCCATTCAAATTTCACGTCCTTCCTGGTCAATCGAGTCAAAGGTGCTGATATGGTAGAAAAGTTCTCGATGAACTTCCTGTAATAACCCGCTAGGTCAAGGAAACTTCTAATCTCAGATGCATTCTTTGGTCTTATCCATCCTATCACAGATCCACCTTTCAAGGATCTACTGAAATACCCTTCCTTGACACTACATGCCCAAGGAATTTCACTTCCTTCTTCCAGAAGTCACACTTCTCAAACTTGGCAAACAGCTGATGCTTACTAAGTGTCTGCAACACAATTCGTAGATGCTCATCATGCTGTTCCTGAGTCAGAGAGTAGATCAGAATATCATCAATAAATACTATCAAAAACTGATCTAGATAGGGTCGAAACACCCTATGCATTAAATCAATAAAAGCGGTTGGTGCATTTGTTAACCCAAATGGCATCACCACAAACTCAAAATGGCCATATCTGGTACGAAAAGCCGTCTTATGAATATCTTCCTCCTTGATCCTTAGTTGATTGTAACCCTATCTCAGATCTATCTTGGAGAAATATTGGGCTCCCCTTAACTAATCAAATAAGTCATCAATCCTAGCCAGTAGGTATTTGTTTTTAATAGTGACCCGATTCAACCTCCTGTAGTCCACACACAATCTGAGTGAACCATCCTTCTTCTTAAAAAACAGAACTGGTGCACCACATGGACACATACTTGGTCTGATAAACCCAAGTGCACTCAATCCATCCAACTGCTTCTTCAACTCACGTAATTTTGTCGGAGCCATCCGATAAGTCACGAGTGATATAGGAGAAGTACCCAGTATCAAGTCAATGCATAACTCAATCTCTCTCCTGGGTGGTAAGTTAGTAATATCATGGAAGACCGCCTCAAAGTCACATACAGTCAGGATGTCTCCTAAGGACAACTAACTCGCACCATCTGCTGTACAGAGAAAGTCTATTTGATATTTATCTTTCTTATTCCTGAGAAAAGTAAGCTGCTTCCCATCAGGAAGGTCAAATACAACGGTCTTTTCAAAACAATTCACTTTGGCATGATAGGTAGCAAGCCAATCCATACCAAAGATCACATCAAACTCTACCGTGTCTAGTACAATCAAGTCAGCCTCCAAGTTTAGATCTCCAACTCTCACCACACAGGCACGACACACTCGGTGTAGAGTACCTATACTACCCACTGGATTGACTACACTGATAGGTGTCTCTCGTATGCTAGGTTCCAACCCAAGGAATAACATAAATCTACAAGCAATAAATGAATACGATGCTCCCGAGTCAAACAACACATGAGCAGGTGT
>JAUPMG010091574.1:0-12547 GCA_031762675.1 Pachysandra terminalis
ATTACATATAATAATAGTTATCAACTATAATGTTAATACATTTGTATTAATCTAAGCTTTTTTACGACGTTGATTTTCTAAAAGCCGGATTTTTTGCGAGCCAAGCTTTTACAACCCTGAGCCTGAGCCGAGCTGGGCAAAGCTCGGCTTGACTCGGAGCCTAAAACCTTTTAACAAGCCTGAGCCAAGCCTGATCTTTGCTAGAGATTTACGAGCTTGAGCTGAGCTGGGCAAAGCTCGGCTCGGCTCGGCTCATTTACAGCCCTAAATATAGGCATATGCTGTGCAAGTGAGAATGTGCACATTACTAAACAATCAGATCATGTGTACAGTGTGCAATATGTCAAATTTAACATGATAACAATGAATATGCAAGTAATATGAAACATCTCAAAATAGCACATGTTCATCAAACATAGCAAAGAGGTCCATAAAGAAGTAAGAACATGATTAAATCATAATTGAAAAAAAATAACATCATAATCAGTCTAATTAGGTCAAAATAAACAAGTGTGTGAAATTTCACTTAAAATGGACAAGATTGGCAATTCTCGGCGAGCCGAGGGGTCGCCGAGTGGGTTCGATGGCTTTTTCGGCTAGCCGAGGAGGCTACCAAGCTACCCCTTCTAGGTTTCTGGGTTTCTGTTTTTGGTCACACGGTCAGGCTTGGTGGACCTTTCGGTGCACCCAGTTGGGTCTCGGTGACATTTCTAAGGACTTAAATTTCCCTATGTGACGTTTTGCGTACCACTCGGTACGCCAAGTTCGGTTCGGTGACATTTCCAGGGACCCAAAAATTACTCTGTGGGGCTCGGTGGGGTTTTTGTAGGCTGAATAGGTCGCTGAGGCTTCCTGGAGGTGATTGGTGGGCTGTTCGGCGAGCCGAGGAGGTCTCCAAACTACGCGATTTGCACAATTCTGCTTGCTTTTACATCCTCTTGAACTTCAAACACATAACAAGATTTAGTAACCTCATGTAACTTTGAATTCTGCACAAAACCCAATGAATAAACCTTTCTAAATATAACTCAAATCAAATTTACCATGTCCAAGCTTTAAAAATCAGAAAACTAGTTTAGAGAACTATTAATATGCTTCATACTCAAAGCATGTAACATTGTACACCTATTAAAACCATAAATAAGGTTATACTTGAATACTTACCTTGATCTGAAGGTTGGTGTAAAGAATTGCACCTTTTTCTCTTCTTCTTCTTCTTCTTCCCCAAGTGATGATTCAACCTCTCAAGGCCTTGAGTTTATATAAGCACTTAGGAACTTTAGGATAAGAAAGTATAGAACTCTTAATCTCTACCCTTAGATTAATTAGTTTGAATCTCAGCGCTTAGATTAGTTTTTAGCTTTTATTGGTTTCTTTCTAATTCGATTTCCTTCTAATTCTTGTTTTAGAATCCTGGCTTTAGTTTATATAGTTGTTATTCTAGTTTGTAGAGAATACCTACTAATTCTTTAACCTTTGACTTAGTCTCCTATTCATAGTTGGTTAGTTAGTATTTACTTCTTTATTTGAATCCTTTCTAATTAGAGGGTGTTTCTAATTCCTATTTAAATCATAGCCATTGATTGGAGATTGAAAGCTCCTAGAATATCCTAGCAATTAATTTATATATTGATTCCTACAAGATCCTAGCCACATGTCATAACTTCAGAAGTTATGATTGTGTGTGATGTACCTAGTTTCCAATTTGTACAACCCACCAATAACAATTAGTCAAAGTCAAACATGACAGCTATTACAAAATTTTTAAATTAACCCATAATTTTCTATTATTTAAACATTAACCCTACAATTTTGGGTTATTACAATCTACCATACTTAAGAAAATTTCTTCCTCGAAATTCGCTCACCTTACTGAAAAAGTTAAGGATACTTACCTTGAATATGTTTCTGTAAAATTCCAACTTTTGCTGAATTCAAACAGTACCTTCAATCACTTGATCCTTTTGTTGTTCAATGATGTAGACCTTCCCTTGTCGAGCTTGCTGTTGTTGTGGCATTTGTGATGAGTTTCGTCGTTAATTCTTTGAAAACTGACAATCTTTTTTATGGTGTCCATTCCTTCCATAGTTGTAACACTTCATATTCGGAGTAAAGCGTGGAGTGTTCATTGGTTCTTGTTTCCTTTGTCTTTTCTGCAATTCGGTTTGGTAGTTTATGGATTTCCTCTCTCTTTCTTCAGGTCTCGAATCTGACGAAATTATCGAATATCCTTCTCCACCTTACGAATGTAATCAACCACCTTGTGATACTCTGTGAATTCTTGCATGATCAGTCTACTCTTGAAGCTATGCCTTAGTACGCTTTCGAACTTGAATGCATTTTTTTCTTCTTTATCTACCGCATAAGGGGCAAACTGAAATAACTCCGTAAACGTTGCTACGTACTCCGGTACGGTCATGCATCCTTGTTCCAGCTTAATAAATTCCATCTCCTTTTCCTCTCTAATAGTTTTAGGAAAAGGAGAGTGGCAATGTCTCTAACTCAATCATAAATTCCCGTTGCACTAGCACCCATGTTAACTCTGCTTCTACTAGCCATTCTGAAAACATGATGATTAGCAAGTCCGTTTAGGAATAAAGAAATCCACCCACAGTTTAGTTAGCAAACGATGTTAGACTAAAAAATCTGCACACAGAAAACTTTTGGAATATCAGCACAAAGAAAACTTTTGAAATATCATCTTATCAAAAACTTATGGAATTGATTGAAAACATAAAACTTAGGCTCTGATACCACTAGTGTCACGTACCAAATCTAGAAATTTCAATGGAGTCCCCAAGTTTAAGTTGTAACGCTTACCCCATATCCAAATGGGAGTGGATAAGCATTACATTACCAAAATATGTGATTTAAGTAAGATAATATCATAAATAAGGACATGTAAAATAGTATTATTAATACCATTCGTCACAAAACAACCTTCAAACAGAAAACAACGGAAAGAAAATAATACTAGTCTCATGCTTCAAATCAATCCCTATTAACAACTGAAATCAATCCCACTAAATATTAAGTAACAGCAAATAAACCATATTATAAGTTCTACTAAAATCATCAAATAAAGTCCTAATAACTAATATCTTCATAGCATCCTTGTCCTCCATCTCGATCCTCATGGTCCTTATGTCCATCAACTATAGGTCTGAAAATGTGTTAAGCTCGAAAGCGTAAGCAACACTAGCTTTGTAAGTAAACAAGTCAAACAATATTTAAGATTGAGGTAGAGACATTGCCACTCTTCAATGGTAATCCATATAAACAATAAACGAGTAAATCATCTAATATGTGGTGAATATGAAAGTGAATATGTGTTGAATATGCAAGTGAATATGTGTTGAATATGCAAGTGAATATGTGATATGTACCGAGTATGCAAGTGAATATGTATAAAGATGCAATATGCGGGTTCAATTATTAATGCATGCTGTGCACCTAGCAAGTATAATCACCATATGTGACAAACACTCTAATATGGAATATGTATGCTCTATAGTAATCGTTTTAGTGTAGATTTTACATATGATCTCAATTATACTACTAAGGATGCTCACTCAGAAACCATCCTCCAATACATGGTAGAATTAGTAGATTATGTTATGTGCGCAACATAGTTTCTAGGGGTTTCAACTTAGATGGCACAATCCCCTCACCTCATTTTCAATGATAGGGACTAATCCCAAGGCATTGCCTAGAACTTCCTTTGAGATCTATACATTAGCCAATCTACTAACAGATTTTCACTCACTTGATTCAGATACTGGGTTTCATTGACACTCACGGATCATCTTTCCATAAGTCTCTTGGTATTATCACATAGAACCTAGTCCTTACCTTGGGAGAAAATAAATGAATTAGTCTATTGGGATGGCCGAATCCCTCATCACATGGAATAGTTCACCAAGAACTTCCTCACCATTGTTACGATTTTCAGATCATAATCACTCTCGTTATAATCATAAACTCCAGCAATACGAAGTTATGAAGGTCAAGTTAATGCATTAGACCAATAAAAGGTCATTGTGCAAAAATATAGGCATATGCTGTGCAAGTGAGAATGTGCACATTACTAAGCAATAAGATCATGTGTACAGTGTGCAATACGTCTAATTTAACATGATAATAATGAATATGCAAGTAATATGAAACATCTCAAAATAGCACATGTTCATCAAACATACAAAGAGGTCCATAAAGAAGTAAGCACATGACTAAATCATAATTGAGCAAAACTAAGATCATATTCAGTCTAATTAGGTCAAAATAAACAAGTGTGTGAAATTTCACTTAAAATGGACAAGATTAGCAATTCTCGGCGAGCCGAGGGGTCGCCGAGTGGGTTCGATGTCTTTTTCGGCTAGCCGAGGAGGCTACCGAGCTACCCCTTCTAGGTTTCTGGGTTTCTGTTTTTGGTCATATGGTCAGGTCCAGTGGAAGTTTTGGTGCACCGAGTTGGTCTCAGTGACATTTCCAGGGAGTTAAATTTCCCTATGTGACGCTCGGTGTACCACTCGATGCGCCAAGTTGGGATCGGTGACATTTCCAGGGACCTAAAAATCAGTCTGTGGGGCTCGGTGGGGTTTTTGAGGGTGGAATAGGTCGCCGAGGCCTCCTGGAGGTGTTCGGTGGGCTGTTCGGTGAGCCGAGGAGGTCGTCGAACTACGCGATTTGCACAATTTTGCCTGATTTTGCATCCTCTTGAACTTTAAACACAAAACAAGATTTAGTAACCTCATGTAACTTTGAATTTCGCACAAAACCCAATAAAGAAACCTTGCTAAATATAACTCAAATCAAATTTACCATGTCCAAGCTTTAAAACTCAAAAAATTAGTTTAGAGAACTATTAATATATTTCATACTCAAAGAAAGTAACCTTGTACACCTATTAAAACCATAAATAAGGTTTTACTTGAATCTTGATTTGGAGGTTGGTGTAAAGAATTGCACTTCTTGTTCTTTTTCTTCCCCAAATGATGATTCAAACTCTCCAGGCCTTGAGTTTATATAGGCATTTAGGAACTTTAAGATCAGAAACTATAGAACTCTTAATCTTTACTCTTATATTAGTTAGTTTGAATCTCATCCCTTAAATTAGTTTTCAGCTTTTATTGGTTTCTTTCTAATTTGATTTCCTTCTAATTCTTGTTTTAGAATCCTAGATTTAGTTTAAATAGTTGCTATTCTTGTTTGTAGAGAATACTACTAATTCTTTAACCTTTGACTTAGTCTTATATTGTTAGTTGGTTAGTTAGTATTTACTTCTAATTCCTATTTAAATCTCAGCAATTGATTGGAGATTGAAAGCTCCTAGAAGATCCTAGCCATTAATTTATATATTGATTCCTACAAGATTCTAACTACATGTCATAAATTTTGAAGTTATGAATGTGTGTGATGTACCTTGTTTTCTATTTGTACAACCCACCAATCACAATTAGTCAAAGTCAAACATTACAGCTATTACTTAAATTTTAAATTAACCCCTAATTTTCTAAGCGTAAGCTACATTAGCTTATGAAATTGATTGAAAACATAAAACTTAGGCTCTGATACCACTTTTGTCACGAACGAAACCTAGAAATCTCAATGGAGTCCCCAAGCTTTAGTTGTAACTCTCACCCAATATCCAGATGGGAGTGGATAAGCAATACATTACCAAAATATGTGATCTAAGTAAGATAATAGCATAAATATGGATATGTAAAATAGTATTATAAAGATAACATTCATCACAAAACATCATTCAAACAGAAAACAACCGAAAGAAAATGATATTAGTCTCGTGCTACAAATCATTCTTTATTAACTACTGAAATCAATCCTACTAAATATTAAGTTACAACATAAACCATATAACAAGTTCTACTAAAATTATAAAATAAAGACCAAATAACTAATATCTTCATAGCGTCCTTGTGCTTCATCTCGATCCTCATGGTCCTTCCATGAACTATAGGTCTTGAAATATGTTGTGCTCGAAAGTGTAAGCTATACTTGCTTTGTAAGGAAATGAGTCTAACAATATTTAAGATTGAGATTGAGACAATGCCACTCTTCAATGGTAATCCATATAAGCAATAAACAAGTGAATCATATAATATGTGGCGAATATGCCAGTGAATATGTGATACTTGTTGAATATGCAAGTGAATATGTGATATGTACTGAGTATGTAAGTGAATATGTATAAAGATGCAATATGCTGTTTCAATTATTAATGCATGCTGTGCACCTAGCAATTATAATCACCACATGTGATTTATGGCAAACACTTTAATATGGAATGTGTATGCTGTATAGTACTCGTTTTTGTGTAGGTTCCACATATGATCTCAATCATACTACTACGGATGCTCACTCAGAAACCATACCCTATTACGTGGTAGAAATAGTAGATTATTTTATGTGCGCAAAATAGTTTCTAGGGGTTTCGACCTAGAGTGCACAATACCCTCACCGTATTTTCAATTATATGAAATAATCCCAATGGATCGCCCAGAACTTCCTTTGAGATCCATACATTAGCCGATCTACTAATAGTGTTTCACTCACATGATTCAGATATTGGATTTCATTGACCCTCACATATCATCTTTCCACAAGTCTTTTGGTATTGTCACATAGAACCTATTCCTCACCTTGGGAGAAAACAAATGAATTAGTTTATTGGGATGGCCAAATCCCTAAACACATGCAATAGTTCATCCATAACTTTCTTACCATTTTATGATTTTCAGATCATAATCACTCTCCTTATAATCCTAAACTCCAGCAATATAAAGTTATGAATGTAATGTCAATGCATTAGACCAATACAAGGTCATTGTGCAAAAATAAAGGTATATGCTGTGCAAGTGAGAATGTGCACATTACTAAGCAATCAGATCATGTGTACAGTGTGCAATATGTCCAATTTAACATGATAACAGTGAATATGCAAATAATGTGAAACCTCTCAAAATAGCACATGTTCATCAACCATAGCAAATAGGTCCATAAAGAAGTAAGCACACGAAATAATCATAATTGAGCAAAACTAACATCATCTTCAATCTAATTAGGTCAAAATAAACAAGTATGTGAAATTTCAACAAAATGGACAAGATTGGCAATTCTTGGCAAGCCGAGGGGTCGTCGTATGGGTTCGGTAGCTTTTCGGCTAGTTGAGGAGGCTACCGAGCTATCCCTTCTAGGTTTCTGGGTTTCTATTTTTGGTCATATGGTCAGGCTCAGTGGACGTTTTGGTGCACCGAGTTGGGTCTCGGTGACATTTACAGGGGCTTAAATTTCCCTCTGTGACGCTCGGCGTACCACTCAGTGCGCCGAGTTGGGGTTTGGTGATATTTCAAGGAACCTGAAAATCAGTCTGTGGGTCTTGGTGGGGTTTTTACAGGTTGAATAGGTCACTGAGTCATCTTAGAGGTGTTTGGTAGGCTGTTCGACGAGCTGAGGAGGTCGCCAAACTACGCGATTTGCACAATTCTCCCTTCTTTTGCATCCTCTTGAAGTTTAAACACAAAACAAGATTTAGTAATCTCATGTAACATTGAATTCCGCACAAAACCCAATAAATAAACCTTTCTAAATGTAACTCAAATCAAATTTACTATGTCTAAGCTTTAAAACTGAGAACAATAGTTTAGAGAACTATTAATATACTTCATACTCAAAGAATGTAACCATGTACACCTATTAAAACCATAAATAAGGTTATACTTGAATACTTATCTTGATTTGAAGGTTTGTGTAAGGAATTGCACCTCTTGCTCTTCTTCCCCAATTGATGATTCAACCTCTCAAGGCCTTGAGTTTATATAGGCACTTAGGAACTTTAGGATTAGAAACTATAGAACTCTTAATCTTTACCCTTAGATTAGTTAGTTTGAATCTCAGCCCTTAGATTGGTTTCCAGCTTTTATTGTTTCTTTTCTTTTCTAATTTGATTTTCTTCTAATTCTTGTGTTAGAATCCTAGCTTTAGGTTAAATAGTTGATATTCTAGTTTGTAGAGAATACCTACTAATTCTTTAACCTTTGACTTAGTCTCCCATTCTTAGTTGGTTAGTTAGTATTTACTTCTTAATTTGAATCCTTTTTAATTAGAGGGTGTTTCTAATTCCTATTAAATCTCAGCCATTGAGTGGAGATTGAAAGCTCCTATAAGATCCTAGCCATTAATTTATATATTGATTCCAACAAGATCCAAGTCACATGTCATAACTTTAGAAGTTATGATTGTGCGTGATGTACCTAGCTTCCTATTTGTACAACCCACCAATCACAATCAATCAAAGTCAAACATGACAGCTATTACTAAAATTTTAAAATAAACCCTAATTTTCTATTATTTACACATTAAATCTATAAATTTGGGTTATTACAATCTACCATACTTAAGAAAAGTTCTTCCTCGAAATTCGCTCACCTTACCGGAAGCGTTGAGGATAATTACCTTGAATATGTTTCGGTAAAATTACAACTTTTGCTGAATTCAAACAGTATGTTCAATCACTTCATCCTTTTGTTGTTCAAGGGTGTAGACCTTCCATTGTTGAGCTTGCTGTTGTGGCATTTGTGATGAGTTTCGTCGTTAGTTCTTTGAAAACTGACAATCTTTTTTTTGGTGTCCATTCCTTCCACAGTTGTAACACTTGATATTTAGAGTAAAGCGTGCAGTGTTCGTTGGTTCTTGTTTCCATTGTCTTTTCTACAATTTGGTTTGGTAGTTTATGGAATTCCTCTCTCTTTTCAGGTTTCGAATCGTACGAAATTCTTGAATATCCTTCTCTACCTTACGAGTGCAATCAACCACCTTGTGATTCTCCGTGAATTCCCGCACGATCAGTCTACTCTTGAAGCTAGGCCTTACTCCGCTTTCGCACCTGAACGCTTTCTTTTCTTCTTCATCTACCGCATAGGCGGCAAACTGAGATGACTCCGTAAACGTTGCTGCATACTCCTGTACGGTAATAAATCCTTGTTCCAGCTTCAAAAATTCCAGCTCTTTTTCCTTTTTAATAGTTTCAGGAAAATACTCCAAATAATATCTATCTTTAAAGTTGATCCAAATTTGAATTGGTGCTATCCCCAAGAAGGATTTCCATCACCTTCTTGCTTCGCCTTCTAGCATGAATACAACAAGATGAACCTTCTCTTATTGATCTACTTCCATTACCTAAAAGATGTGTTCCATAGAATCTATCCATGCTTGTGTTTCCATCGGATCGGTTGTTCCTTTGAAATTAGTAGGCCCTAGCTTCTTAAACTTCTCAATTCTACAGGTGTTCTGTTGTGCTTCAGATTGTTGTGGCATTGATTGAGCTTGAGCTTGTGATCGTTGCATCATTTCAGCCATCTCTGCCAACACTATGTAAACTTTACCAAGTTGTGGATCTTGATGATCGCCTCTTGTTGCACTAGCACCCACGATACCTCTTCTTCTACTAGCCGTTATGAAAACTTGATGATTAGTATGTCTGTTTAAGAAGAAAGAAATCTGCCCACACTTTAGTTAGCAACCAATGTTAGAGTAAACAATCAGCACATAGAAAACTTTTGGAATATTAGCACAAAGAAACCTTTTAAAATATCATCACATAAAAAACTTATGGAATTGATTGAAAACATAAAACTTAGTCTCTGACACCACTTTTGTCACGGACCAAACTTTGAAATATCAATGGAGTCCCAAGTTTAAGTTGTAACTCTCACCCCATATCCAAATGGGAGTGGATAAGCAATACATTACCAAAATATGTGATCCAAGTATGATATTAGCATAAATAAGGATATGTAAAATAGTATTATTAAGATAACATTCATCACAAAACATCATTCAAACAGAAAACAGTGGAAAACAAATAATACTAGTCTCATGCTTCAAATCAATCCCTATTAACTACTGAAATCAATTCTTCTAAATATTAAGTTACAACAAATAAACCATATAACAAGTTCTACTAAAACCATTAAATAAAGCCCTAATAACTAATATCTTCATAGCATTCTTGTCCTCCATCTTGATCCTTATGGTCCTGATGTCTATCAACTATAGGTCCTGAAATATGTTGTGCTCGAAAGCGTAAACTATACTAGCTTCATAAGTAAACAAGTCTAACAGTATTAAAGATTGAGGTAGAGACAATGCCACTCTTCAATGGTTAATTCATATAAGCAATAAACAAGTGAATCATATAATATGTGGTGAATATGTGATATGTGTTGAATATGTGATATGTACTGAGTATGCAAGTGAATATGTATAAAGATTCAATATGCTGGTTCAATTATTAATGCATGCTGTGCACCTAGCAAGTATAATCACCACATGCGATTTATTACAAACACTCTAATATGCAATATGTATGGTTTATAGTACTCGATTTAGTGTAGGTTCCACATATGATTTCAATCATACTACTAAGGATGCTCACTCAGAAACCATCCCCGAATACATGGTATAAATAGTAGATTATTCTATACGCGTAACATAGTTTCTAGGGGTTTCGACCTAGAGGGCACAATCCCTTCATCGTAATTTCAATCATAGGGACTAATCCCAAGGCATCGCCCATAACTTCCTTTAAGATCCATACATTAGCCATTCTACTAACAAAGTTTCACTCACATGATTCAGGTATTGGGTTTCGTTGACCCTTACCTCTCAGCTTTCCACAAGTTTCTTGGTATTATAACATAGAACCTATCCCTTATCTTGGGAGAAAACATATGAATTACTCTATTGGGATGACCAAATCCCTCAACACATGCAATAGTTCACCTAGAACTTCCTCACCGTTGTTATGATTTCCAGATCATAATCACTCTCCTTATAATTATAAACTCTTGCAATATGAAGGTCAAGTCAATGCTTTCGACCAATACAAGATCATTGTTAAAACATATAGGCATATGCTTTGCAAGTGAGAATGTGCACATTACTAAGCAATCAGATCATGTGTACAGTGTGCAATATGTCCAATTTAACATGATAACAGTGAATATGCAAATAATGTGAAACCTCTCAAAATAGCACATGTTCAACAACCATAGCAAATAGGTCCATAAAGAAGTAAGCACACGAAATAATCCTAATTGAACAAAACTAACATCATCTTCAGTCTAATTAGGTCAAAATAAACATGTGAAATTTCAACAAAATGGACAAGATTGGCAATTCTCGGCTAGCCGAGGTGTCCTATTATGGGTTCGGTGGCTTTTCGGCTAGCTGAGGAGGCTACCGAGCTACCCCTTCTAGGTTTCTGGGTTTCTGTTTTTGGTCATATGGTCAGTCTCATTGAACGTTTTGGTACGCCGAGTTGGGTCTCGGTGACATTTTCAGGGGCTTAAATTTCCCTCTATGACGCTCGACGTACCACTCGGTGTGCCGAGTCGGGTTCAATGACATTTCAAGGGACCTGAAAATCAGTCTGTGGGACTTGGTGGGGTTTTTGTAGACCAAATAGGTTGCTGAGGCTTCCTGGAGGAGTTTGGTGGGCTGTTCGGCAAGCAGAGGGGGTTGCCAAATTACGTGATTTGTACAATTTTGCTTGCTTTTGCATTCTCTTGAACATTAAACACCAAAAAGATTTAGTAACCTCATGTAACTTTTAATTCCGCACAAAACCAAATAAATAAACCTTTCTAAATATTACTCAAATCAAATTTACCATGTCCATGCTTGAAAACTCAGAAAAATAGTTTAGAGAACTATTAATATACTTCATTACTCAAAGAAAGTAACCTTGTACACATATTAAAGCCGTAAATAAGGTTATACTTGAATACTTACTAAGAGGGCACAATCCCCTCACCTTATTTTCAATCATAGGGACTAATCCCAAGGCATCGCCTAGAACTTCCTTTGAGATCCAAACATTAGCCGATCTATTAACAGAGTTTCACTCACATGATTTAGATATTGGGTTTCATTGACCCTCACGTATCATCTTTCCACAAGTCTTTTGGTATTATCACATAGAACCTATCCTTCACCTTGGGAGAAAACAGATGAATTAGTCTATTGGGATGGCCACATCTCTCAACACATCCAATAGTTGACCCAGAACTTCCTCACCATTGTTATGGTTTTCAGATCATAATCACTCTCGTTATGATCATAAACGCCAACAATATGAAGTTATGAAGGTCAAGTTAATGAATTAGACCAATAAAAGGTCATTGTGCAAAATATGGGTAGGGCTGTTAATGAGCCAAGCTAGTTCGGCTCGGGCTCGGGCTGGGCTCTTTTGAGCCGAGCTTGAGCTCAAAAGTTAGGCTCGCGAGCCGTGCCTGAGCCTGAAAAAAAGCTCATTATTTTAACGAGCTTGAGCAGAGCTTGGGTAGGCTTGGTTCGGTTAAAGCTCGGCTTGGTTTGTATATGTGAATATATGTTCATATTCTTATATCTTATATTATGTATTAATATTAAAAACACATGTTAACATATTGTATTACATATAATAATAGTTATCAACTATAATGTTAATACATTTGTATTAATCTAAGCTTTTTTACGACGTTGATTT
>JAUPMG010091585.1:0-12547 GCA_031762675.1 Pachysandra terminalis
AGACTATTCTGTTCTGAGGCAATTTTGCTGAGCTGGTCTTTGAGTCTTGATCTGCTGTAGTGCTGGTATTGTTGATACCACCTCTCTTTAAAATCTGTAACACTGAAAGCTCAAATTCCCATGTTCTACAAAAACCCAACCTACTTCCCAACCAACACCTGCTTTCGGTTTTCGGTTATTTCGGTTCAGTTTACGAATTAGTAAAAAATAATCGGTTTGCTTTTTGGTTTGAATTTTTGGTTTGGATTTCGGTTTGGTTCAGTTTTCGAGTTGGTTACTTAAAAATCGGTTTGGTTTAGGTTCGAACACTAAACCGAACCAAACCGAACCGTTGACAGCCCTAGTTACAGTCTCTCCTATATGAACTTGGTGTGTATCTACCGTCTTCTCCTACCCTATGGTATAAAGACATTGGAGCACCGTATCTCACTGTTAACCCTATATTTAATGCTCGTACAAAGCACATGGAGATTCACTTCCACTTTGTTCATGATAAGGTTGCAAAGAAAAATCTTCATGTACTGTTTATCTCATCCAAAGATCAGGCTGATTTCCTTACCAAACCGCTATCTGGACCGCAGTTCATGTTGTTAAGATCCAAGCTTGTTGTTCAATCGAACCCTCTACACTTGAGGGGAGGTGTTACGGATAAGAGTCATGAGATATTGGACTCTTATCTCAAATTCGAAAGTAAACATAAGAGATGTAACCAACTGATGTGTTGGAAATATTTTTAAATATTATATAAATATACAATTCGTGTATCTCCTAATGTTAAGGAGAACACAAAACTTTCAATAATTTACAGAATCGAGTAGGATGTTATAAGGCTTGATATCGCAATGCACGTAACCACAACCATGAATGTGTTTGAGACCTTCAAGTATGGGTCGGGCATAGCTTCCAACTTGAGACTTCGAAAGCCCCTTGCGACAACTTTCGATGTAATCATCTAAGTTGCCTCAGGAAGCATACTCTTAACACAATATTGTATATTAGTAGGTCTAACACAATATTGGGACAACGGCCTTAAAGTTGTCCAAGTATTTCTTTCTCTTTCCAAAGCGAACAGGTGAAAGGGAGAGTGGCCGGCTTCACAGCAATTACGGATGGAAGGTGGGGTTGATAATCGGTTGACGTGGTTGTGGAGTCCAAAGAAACAGAGACAGATGATGATGAGCTTCCTCCACCAATGGTATCTCCTTTTACCCATGCCTGTTGCTTCCCTGTCTTTTTCTATTTGTGTTGAGACGTACTGCTGCTAATGTGTGATCGTTTCTTGATCGATCTTTGCTTAAAGAACTAGATAATTTCTCTGCAAGAGTAATTAAAAAGAGAGCTTCTTATATTTGGGATTAAATTAATTAGAAGTCGGGGTTTGGATTCATATTTATAGATCGATCAACTGAGGATGTTAGAGATGAAGTAGGACTGTCCTAACTCCTAATTAAGAAGACTTTGAAGTAATATCACTCCTCTCGTAGACGCGTAATCTTGTAAACAGTCGAGTAATCGTGTATCTTTTGAACGGTCATGAGGAGGTTACCTGCGGGTCCCCCACTTGATATCGTTGTAACAAGTGGATTAGTGATATTGACAACCTTTGTAGAGTTTTAGAGTTCAAGTCATGTTCAAAAACAAAATAGTTAAAAATAAAGTTAAGAAAAAAAATTAAAATATAAAAATTATATAAATATTAAATTCTAAGTATTATAATCTTAAAATTCTAAACTAAAACCCTAAAAGAAAATATGAACCCTAAAGCCTAAATATTAAACACTAAAAATGTGATAATAATAAAAATCCTAAAATATGATAAGATGAACCCTAAACCCTAAAATAGATGAACCTTAAAATCTAAAATCCCCCCCAAAAAATATATACCCTAAGAAGAGAAGATGAACCCTAAACCCTAATAACTAAATCTTAAAAAAATTAAAACCCTAAAAGGAAAAGATGAACCCTAAAACCTTAAAACATAAAATAAATAAATAATAATAAATAAATCCTACGATTATTATATTTTAGGTTTTAATTATTTTTTATTATTATATAAAATATTTTTATCTAATTTTTTATTTAGATAATGGTTTTTAACTTTTTATCTTTAAAAAGACTTTTATCAAAGAGGAAACCATTTGTATATGTATTCAGCTGAGCTTCTCGCTACATGGCGACATTCTATTGTGGGGGACCTATATAGGTCCCCCGCGGATGATGCTCTCATTTTTCATATTCTAAATCAACGCGTAGTCCTAGCAAATCTGAGCCTTAGTTGCCCGTAGAGTCGAGTGTTAATTGGTTGAGTCGGATTGACCCGAGATAACTAAAACCGATCAGAGATGGGCCACCCAAGTCCAACCCATTTAGAAGAACCTAAAGGTTCTAACCTTACTCCGCCCATCTAACCTTTAACCCTTTTAACTCATTTTTTAAAAAAAAAATAAAATATATATATATATATAATAATAATAATAATAATAATAATGATAATGATAATAATAATAATAATAATAATCATAATCACAATAATAATAATAATAATAATAATAATAACAACACTGCTTTAAGGGAGAAGTTAAAGATGTTATGTTCTTGGCCATGTTGCAGGTAACTAGGCCTGAAGATGATAAATGGGAAGAGATAAGAAAGAATTCTTGCGGATGCTAGTCTAAGCTTTACTCTCTCTCTCTCTCACTCTCTCTCTCTCTAAGCCAGGGGCAAAGCCAGAAACTTGGGGGCCAAATTAAATTACAAGCTACAAAAAAATGCTTTAGTATGCTTGAATAATTAATAATTATTGCTCGATGATTTCGATTTTGAGGACCGAAATGAAATTTCGATAAGAAATTTTTCTACTCTTTCTTTATTTATATGAAATAAATAATAAATTTTCATCGAAATTATCAAAATTTACTTGTAAATTTTGATGATTTTAATAAAATTATGTAATTTTTTAAATATTATTTTAATCAAAATTAAATATTTCGACAATTTTCAAACTTTTTTTTTCAAAATTGTCCAAAATCTTTTAAAGCAAAATTTTAGAATTTCGATTTTGCCTACCTAAACGAAATCGAAAAATTTCAACGAAATTTAAAATATTGACATATATTAATAAATAGGCAGGGCTGTAAATGAGCTGAGCCAAGCCGAGCTTTGTCCCGTTCGACTTGGGCTTGTAAACCTTGAGCAAGGCTTAGCTCAAACTCGTTAAAAAAATTTGGATTCAGGCTTGGCTTAAGCTAATTAAAAAATTTAGACTCAAACTCAACTCACAAAAAGCTCTGCTCGTAAAAGGCTTCGCTTGCAAAAAACCTTAGATTAGTCAAAATACATTAATATTATAGTTGATGATTATTATTATTATATATAGCATAATATATTAACATGTATGTTTAATATTAATATGAAATATAAAATATAAGATATAAGAATATAGATGTATAATTTCATAAACAAATTGAGCCAAGATTTAACCGAGTCAAGCCTACCCAAGCTCGGCACATGCCCATTAAGTTGTTTTTTAGAAGGTAAGTTTTATTAGGAAAAGGAGAGAAAGCTAATTACAAACATAGGTGTGGTATACACCCAGACTAAAAGTCCCAAATACCAAGGGCAGAGTAGTACACAAACAAGCTACACTAGTAGTAGACTACATCTATTATAAGAATCTGAGTTGAATTCTCCAATTTGAGCAAATCAATCTGTTTGAGCAAGTAACCTGAACTGAATAGACCTTAGCAGCAAGTGTTCTTCTTATAGTGTCCTTGACCTCTTCCAAAATGGTCTCTTTGTCCCTGAACTGGTTCTTAAAGATTCTGGAATTTCTTTCTTGCCAAATAAATTAAATTACTGCATTGAAACAAAGACAAAGAGTTCTAGACTTGAAATCAGATCCCCCAAATTGTTGGGCACACCAATTGACTTCCTCTTTCCATATGAGAGCACTCCTTGAAATTCCAGATAGTAGCAATATGTTATGCCACATCCATGAGGAGAATGGGCAAACACAAAATAAGCGTTCACAAGATTCAGTTGAGTTACACAGTGAGCAAAAAGAAATGTTGATAATGCCCATTCTAAGTAGCTTGTCTTGGGTAAGCAATCTTCCTCTCAAAGAAAGCCAAGTGATGAATCTGAATTTGGGCACAGCCCCTTTAAACCATATCAAAGGAGCCCAGTTCTCAGGCTGGTTGTGACTCCTACAGTACTCCCAAGTCTCTCTAGTGGTGAATTCCCCTGACTTTGAGGGGATCCAAACCAGTTTATCCAACTGAAAGTTGTATATGGGAATGGACTGGAGTTGGTCCCAGAGGAACTGCATGTTAGGATCAGATCTAGTCACCCAATGACAGTCAGTAATTAGCCTATCCACTCTGTCATTAAGAGTAAAACCAGCTACATGGATGATTCTAGGGGTGACCTGAGACATGAGAGGGCTGTTGGGATGCCACATATCCCACCACAGCCAAATGTCTTTACCATTCACCACCTTGTAGTTGCATTTCTCTCTAGCCTGCAAAACTTTTCTCCAAGACCAAGAACAGCTGGTAGGTATTTTAATGGCCCAAAAACATTTATGTTTGATGAGGTTTGCATAAACCCATTTCACCCAGATGGACTGCTTTCTGCTAATAATCTGTCAGATTAGCTTATATATAGCAATATGATTCCACTGAACAACATTAGATATCCCAAGCCCCCCTTCATCTTTAGGTAGACACACATCCTTCTAAGCCACATTACAAATTTTCTTTCTTTGATCATTCCCATCCCACAAAAATTTGTAACAAATCTGATTCAAGGTTTTGAGGATCTTCTTAGGAAGAATGAAGTTTGTACTCCAAAGGAGCTAGATAGAGAGAAGGACAGATTTGATTAATTCCAATCTGCCACCACAACTAAGTGCCTTGAATTTCCAGCTCTGAGCTCTTTTGTATGTCTTCTCAACACCCTTGAATTTTAGGGTGTTGCACGTCTTTTGTTTGGTTTCTTGGGTGCCCAGCTTGTGCGCCCAGTTGTATTTCTTCTTCTTTTTGTTTCTTTCCTTATTTATATAATGCTGGTTATTCATCAAAAAAATAAAATAAAATATGATCTTAAAGCAAATTCTTTTTCTCCTTGATCATGATCATCATAATTAACAACAGAATTCCAGCACCTATTGTACAAATGCACACGTGATGATATGGTGGCATAGTTAAGTAGCCTATGTTTATTTTTCAAAAGTTCCATGTTGATGTAGTGATCATGTCCTCCTTTGACATCCAATCTTTAAGTTTTTATATAGTTAATCTCTCTTGATCTACTTTTAATACATTATTATGACTAACAATAGTATTACTGCTAATACTATAAGCAAATGGATCGGACTAACTATAGATAGCATTTGTCTCCACCATTCTTACTTTAGTAATTTATTTATTTAGTCATGACTACTAGACCTAGTGGGTTTAGGCATCTTTTCATAGAAAGCTGCTTCTTGTCTGTTGTTTCTTGTTGCATGGATGTGGAGGTTGTTGAACAGTTGTGGGACAACAGCCTTAGATGTGCAAAGCTAATGCTTGAAAGCTGTTAATTAATTTGGTTTTGCATTAAATAATGTAGTAAAGATGGATTAGATCATGGCTAAGCAGGTTGGTTATGGTTGGCCAACTGCTAATGCTTTTGTTCGGAAGTACAAATTACCTTTTCAGTTTCGTCACTGTTAACTTTAATTGTCCTTTTCTACTACTTATGCTGAAGTGGGTTTTCCTTAGAACTCCCCTTTTGTAGAGTTACGATACTTTATACAACCCTCAAATGCATTGTTCCATGTGAGATGTGCCATATGTATATCCTTGTATGTAGAACAGTATGTTCTGAGAATATATTTAGATCACAGTACCTTCATTTGCCTCTGTCAGATCCAATCTGGGTGAACCGGCAGGCTAGCCGGCACGCCGGCAAGCTGTCGGTTTGCCCAGAAACAGTAATTTCACATGATTTTTATATTTAACACATATTTAATAATTTTCTTCAACAGAGACTCATATTTAAATTTAATTCCGAACATAACCAAATCAAAACATCGATCAAAACGACCAGTTACCTTGCTTGGAAGGATTAAACTTAGAAAGCTTGAGTTTTTATGAAAACAGTTCTCGATTGATTTTGAATTCAATGAGCATGCAATATTCAAAGAATATGTCATATTCAAAGAATATGGCATATCACCTAATCCAAATAAAAAATATAAAGTAATTAAAATTACTTACCTCGCTCGACGCTATGGATCTTCCTCTTGTTCAACCCAGTTCAAGTCTGAACTGTTCTTCCACCGCCTTTTCTGCTCTAGCTATCTTCTCAGAATTTGGTTTAAGATTTGGACGACCAAGACTATGTTTATATAGTTTTTAATCTTGTTTCTTAATTAGTTTAGAGTTCAAGTTGGTTTAGGATTAAGATTCTAATCCTACCCTTAGATTAGATTAATTAATTTACAACCTTCAGATGAGAGGTGTTCTAGTTCTAGTGTGAGTTAATGATTGTAATTATCTAATCTTATTCTAATTAGATTAGGTTCTTTTAATCTTAATCCTAGCCATTAGATTAGTCTAATTAATCCTAACCATTGATTTTAAGTCTTCTAATTACATTAGGAATATTAGCGGTTGTCCTAACCTTAGTCTAATGTCCTGGTTGTATTATAACTTGACCTTAATTATTATTATTTAATTAGTACGAAAATTATTTATTTAATTAAGTTAATTAGGCTTAAGTTTATGTGGGCTTAATCTTATTGGGTTTTACTTAAGTCCAACTAATTAATTATTAGAGCTAGGTCCTGTTTGGTTAGTTTTAGTTTAATCAATTAAACTAGTTTCTATTTAAGTTGAACTAACATTTGTTTTTAACCTATAGTTTTAATTTATTAATTACTTTAGGTTATATTATTTATTAGCTTTTAAATTATGATTAAAAGGTCCCTAACATAACTTAGTAACACATTATAACTTAAAGAGTTATGATTGTGTGTGAAGCAGTTTAGTTTCCCATTGTGCAACCCACCAATCACAAACAGTCAAAGTCAAAGGTATAATTATATTACTAAAATTTCAAATTACCCCTATATTTATAATTAATTATGAATTAATCCCTATAAAAGTTCAAGTTATTAAATTCTACCCTCATTAAGACAATTGTGTCCTCGAAATTCGACATCCTAACCAGAAAAGTTGTAGAGACTTACCTTCAAATTATTACCTGATCATCAATCTTTCCACGGGATATCTTGAAGTTTCCAACCATTCTAAAAATAGGATGATGAGCAATCTGTTTAGGAGGAAGAAAATCTACTCACACATAAGTTAGTAGCCAAAGTCGGTAATAACAATCATCACACAAAAAACTTCAAAACATCAACACCTTGAAAACTTTTAAAGATATCGGCAAACAAAAACTTTTGGAATCTGATTTAAAACTTGAAAAACTTAGGCTCTGATACGAACTTTGGTATCAAGGCCAGAAAACTTAGGTTCACAGAAACTTAAGCTCTGATACCAACTTTGTCACGTCCAAACTTAAGGTAATTCACGTGGAACCCCTTAGGTTCGAACCATGACTCACCCCAACCGAAATCGGGAGTGGTAATCAATATAGAGCCAAAACATATGAATCAATGAAACTTTAAAGGAAATTATCATTAATGAAAATAATCAAAATCTAACTAAGATATTACATCCAAAACACCTAATAAAATAGCGGCGGAAAGGAAAATAATTACATTCCAAGTTTAAATCAAATCCCTAATCCTATACATCATATCTAATCTAAGAAATAAACCGATAAATCTAACGGTAAAACTCTCAAGTAGAAATCACTCCACGCTTTATTAAATCCTGCAATGTTCACAATAAGGGTACAGTTCATCATACTCTCCAACTAACTTACCTGAGATTGCGCAAAGGCGTCAAATACACTTAGCCCAGTAATTAATTCAATTAAAATATACCTTTAATTGGAATAGGGTCATTACCACTACCCAATGGTACAACATAAACAAAACATCAGATAATATGCAGTAAAATATGATCATATGATAGTCAATGGAATGCAATATGAATGCTGGTTCAGTTATTAATGAATGCAATGCATGCTCATGCAGAAATAAAAGAAAGGGGTGATCACCAAGTGTGATTCATGCAAAGACATATGATGTGCAAATATGCATGTTGTTCAGCATTCGACTATTGTATGCCCCACACTTGATCAATCAATTACCAAGCAGGAAGTCGTAATGAACCTTCCCCCTACACGGGTTCTCTTAAATAAGATATTCTATGTGCGCATTCATAGTTTCTAGGAGCTTCAACCTAGAGGTCACAAGCGTCTCTGTTATTTTCGATCATGGGAAATAAACCAATGGTCACTAACGTGATCAAAACCTCAGTGAGTCATACTCTACCCGAATGCCAACAGAATTTCACTTGGTATCCGTTACGTATAATAACACACTATCGAGATGTAAAAAATGGGGTATATTGGGGTAGCAAGTCCCTCAACCAATTTCAGTCCATCCAGGACTTCCTCACCAAATCATGATGTCCAAATCATGATACACTCAAGTCTGATCATATCTTCAACATAAGTGAAGTCTGAAGGCAAAGTCTGGTATATGACCAGAATATGGTCATTAACCCAATTGGTTATGTTGTGCAAGTGTAGTGGTCGTGCACACTAACTAATCATGCAATCATGTGGACAATTGTGTAATAAATCTAAGTATGGAATATGAGGCTTAAAGCATGGTTTAAATCATCATAATATACAAATCAAATCAAAGTATTCATAATGTACAATTAATCATAATTAATTATGAAACAAATCGATTAACCCTTAATTCATGTCACGGAACAATTATAATTAACATACAATTAATCATCATCAACCAAATATTAATCATATCACAAAATATCTAATAGACAACCAAACCTGGGTTGACCGGCACGCCGATTGGTCTGCTGGTGGCCTAGGCAGGTCCAAACAAAGGTAGTTCAAGGTCTCAGGGCTGACCGGTAAGCTAACCGGCACACCAGTTGGCCATCCGTCAGCCTAGACAGGGTCCAATTTATTTGGGTGCATGGTCTAAGGCTGGCCGGCAGGCTAGCCGGCACACCGATTGTCCATCCGGCAGCCTAGGCAGAAGGTTGTATTTCCAAAAAAACTCAGGGTAGCCACCGGTAGGCTAACTGGCACACCGGTTGGCCATCTGGCAGGCTAGGCAGGGGCTCACAGTGCACTAAAAGGTATTCGGCAGACTACTAGGTAGGTCTGCAGGATCCAATTTGGGTGAACCGGCATGCTGCCGGTTTGCCCAGAAACAGTAATTGGACATGATTTTTATATTTTAACACATATTTAATAATTTCCATCAACATTAACTCATATTTAAATTTAATTCCAAACATAACCAAATCAAAACATCGATCAAAACGACAGTTACCTTGCTTAGAATGATTAACCTTAGAAAGCTTGAGTTTTTATGAAAACAGTTCTCGATTGATTTTAAATTCGACGAGCTATGTCATCTTCAAAGAATATGGCATATCACATAATCCAAATAAAAAATATAAAGTAATCGAAATTACTTACCTCGCTCGACGCTATGGATCTTCCTCTTGTTCAACCCAGTTCAAGTCTGAACTGTTCTTCCACCGCCTTTCCTACTCTAGCTATCTTCTCAGATTTTGGTTTAAGATTTGGACGACCAAGACTATGTTTATATAGTTTTTAATCTTGTTTCTTAATTATTTTAGAGTTCAAGTTGGTTTAGGATTAAGATTCTAATCCTACCCTTAGATTAGATTAATTAATTTACAACCTTTAGATGAGAGGTGTTCTAGCTCTAGTGTGAGTTAATGATTGTAATTATCTAATCTTATTCTAATTAGATTAGGTTCTTTTACTTTTAATCCTAGCCATTAGATTAGTCTAATTAATCCTAACCATTGATTTTAAGTCTTCTAATTACATTAGGAATATTAGTGGTTGTCATAACCTTAGTCTAATGTCCTGGTTGTATTATAACTTGACCTTAATTATTATTATTTAATTAGCACGAAAATTAGTTATTTAATTAGGTTAATTGGGCTTAATTTTAGGTGGGCTTAATCTTATTGGGCTTTACTTAAGTCCAACTAATTAATTATTAGAGCTAGGTCTTGTTTGGTTAGTTTTAGTTTAATCAATTAAACTAGTTTCTATTTAAGTTGAACTAACATTTGTTTTTAACCTATATTTTTAATTTATTATTTACTTTAGGTTATATTATTTATTAACTTTTAAATCATGATTGTCCCTAACATAACTTAGTTACACCTTATAACTTAAAGAGTTATGATTGTGTGTGAAGCAGTTTAGTTTCCCATTGTGCAACCCAACAATCACAAACAGTCAAAGTCAAAGGTTTAACTATATTACTAAAATTTTAAATTACCCTTATATTTATAATTAATTATAAACTAATCCTTATAAAAGTTTAGGTTATTACAAGTTAAATTTTAATGCTTTCATCTTAAAAATATGGTTTAAAGTTTGGTTGCTGAAAACTCACGAATTTAAGGGTCTTTTTGTCATTAGAGTTTTATTTTAGAAATCATCTGAGCTCAATTTACTTTAATGGCTAAGATTAAATTGAATGAATAACTAGGATTAGTTGCTTGGGTGTTAAGTTAGGTTTTAGGATTGTTTTTTGTAGTTTCATATTTCTTGTAGGATTGTTTTTTAGCAGTTTCCAATTTCTTTTATAATTATTTTTTAGTAGTTTAGGGTTTCTTTTGTTATAGATAGTTGTTATGAGAAAGTTGTAATAGATTATTGAATATTTTATGAAATTGAATTGAGAAGTTTTCTCTTTTTATTCCTATTGTTATAAGGTTTTACCTAAGACCCTAGCAACTTTAAAAGGTTATGTGCTTTTGAGCTGAATTCATCAACTCTCTTCTTCTTCGCCCTACATCAAAAGTACTTTAGTGTTTCAGAATGCGTGTTGCCAAACCCATTGAAACTCCTGTCGAGAAGGGTGTTTCATTACACCTTAGCTTTTGTCCAGAGACAGTTGAAGAGAAGGAACAAATGACTTGTGTTCCCTATTCTAGTGCTATATGTAGTCTGACGTACATTATGATGTATACTCGACCTGATATTAGTTTTACGGTTGGCTTAGTCAGTCGTTACCTGAGTAACCCAGGGTAAACTCATTAGACGATAGTGAAACGTATTCTTCAATACCTACGTGTGACAACAGATTATATTATTTGCTTCCAGGGAGTAGATTTACAACTATGAGGCTACAGTGATGCATACTGGACAGGTGATCTAGACGATTGAGAGTTGACGTTAGGATACACATTCTTGCTAGGTGGCAGGGTCATCTCTTGTAGTAGCAAGAAGCAGGTATGTATCTCGTTGTCCACCATGGAGTCAGAGTACATAGCTTGTTGTGCAGCCATCCAGGATACTGTATGGTTAAGGCGATTCTTACATGAATTGGAATCTTCAGAACTAGCGTATGGTCGATCACCATCTATTGTGATAGCATGGCATCGTTAGCCTACGCCAAAGACTCCAAATACTATGACAAAACGAAGCACATCGATATTTGCTATGATTATTTTAGAGACAGAATTGCATATGGAGACTTGTCCCCTCACACATATCCCTACTCAGTAGATGACAACTGATCCCATGATTAAACCTTTTACTAGACAAGATTTTAAGGTTCATGTCAAAGAGATGGAATTGCTAGAATGTGATTTTTGTTAGGTGCTACAATTTTCATTTACATTTGATCTCTAGACATATCATATTACATTATATTTCATGCGTGAGAATTTAACAGATTTTATCTTTTTATGAGACATGAGATTGTGTATTACATGCACACTTTACACACACATTACCTCTATATTGTGAAGATATGGATACGATATGTCACCAGGCTAGTGGTCAGATTTTCACACAGCGACCAACCCTAGCTCATGCATTGCGAGCAGGATGAGACATTAGGATGAAATGTGCCCAGTGTATACAATGTCGGCGACATGTCGCCAATTCCGAGCTGGGCGACACGAAATCATAGTGTAAATCTCTTTACCTTGATTTCGGCGACATGTCAGTGACATGGGGAGAAATTTCAATTTTTTTTCGATATTTCCCCCATGTCTCTTGACATGGGTGGCATGTCGGGGACATGGAGAAATTTTTCAATTTTTTTTGAAATTTTTTTTTAAAAAAAAATGTTAGACATATAGTATTATGTCTAAAATTTTTTTTGCACTTTTTGATGTATTATGATGTATTTAGACACTACTTAGGGTTGTTTAAAACTTGGGGGAAAACCCATCAAAAATCTCACATTTCCCCGGATTTCCCAATCATTTCCCCCATATTTCCCTTTTCCCCTCACAGATATAGCACTTGATTTATAGTTTTATATATCTTTTAATTGACTTACATTCACTTTTAGTTTGGCTTAATTAGATGTAGCATCTTTTTTTACAGC
>JAUPMG010091594.1:0-12547 GCA_031762675.1 Pachysandra terminalis
GGGGTTTGGTTTTGTATGCTTCTCTACTCCTGAAGAAGCCAACAAAGCTATAGCCATTCTTCATGGTAAGTAATTCTTGTATACATTTAGGGAAAGCTATTGAGTTCATGGATTTTAATATTCGCTTTGACTGCTTCCATCAACATTATTGGTTTCTAGTGAGTGGAAAAGAAAGAGATCTAGGAATTTTTGTTTTACTGAGTTTCAGCAAACTGCTATGAGTTTCGATGTAAACTGTCCAAGCACAAACAATTTGAGGCTGACGCATTGTCCTCCATTTCCATATGGTCTTAACCTTTTTTTTTTTTACCTTTTCTTTCTGTCTTCTTTAAAGGTTCAAGTAAATAATTGATAGCATAGCAGTACATACTTAAATTAACTAATATTATAACTATTAAGTAGTATAGGGTGATTTGTAATTAATGATTCCTACACAATTTAGTTCTGGTTAAATGATTACTTATCACTTATCATCAGTTAAAATTATTTATCAATGGTTCAAATCTTAAATTCTTCAATTAAATGGTCTGTGGTTAATATCGCACTTTAAATCACAAATTAATGTTTGAGATTACAAATGTTTACTAAATCTTGTTTAAGATTATATTATATTATTATACATGCATGTTAGGAAAGCTATTTTCAGCTGTTAATGGGTTGATTTCCATAGGAAAACTTTGGTATTTGGGAAGCTGTGCAATAGCAGCTTTGTAAATCAAGTTGATGGGTCATATGTGTTTAGGTGTCTACTCATCATCAAAGAAAAAGAAACCACACATCTTTATGAGATGGGGCCATTGCTTCCCTTGCAAGAATGATACTTGACTTCAACTTAGGTCATATGAAATTCAACTTGTTTGAATGAAAATAGTCGGATTACATTCAAAAGAGTTTCAAATTGATCGCCTTAAGATCTAATTCAAATTGTAAATTATAGGATTTAAGAACATGTGTATACATGTGCTTTATACCCTTATATTCATTAGTTTCCTTGTTCTCCAAATATTTTAAGACATAGGAATAAAAATTGTTGCATTTCCTTTTTCGTTGAATTGTAAATCTAAGACAAAAGTTATTGGATTTCACTCAAAAGGGTTCCAGACATAGGGATTGGATTGATTTGGTGAGATTTGATTTAAATCGTATGATTCAAATTGCAAATCATGGGACTTAACAACTTTGTATATTTCTGCTTTTTTTTAATAACTTTTTTTCCCCTTCTTTTATAAATATCTTATGATATAGTGTCTTTGTCACATAGATTTAAGCAAGTGACGCTTATCCTTCCTTTGAAAATTATCCAATTCTTGGTTTCTTTCAGGATTCATGTTTCATCGAAAGCCTTTATACGTAGCTATTGCACAGAAGAAAGAGAGTAGACAAGCACAACTACGGCTTTGGTATGAACAGCGCATGGCAGGGGTACCCAGACCACCCACCACTGTAATTCCTACTGGACATCCTCCCCTTTGCTATACACCTCCTCCTGGTGTTGTTTCGCAAATTCCTCTGCGGCATGGTCTTATTTATCCACCCTTGGGTTTGGGACCGGGATGGGGGGCCAATGGATTTGCACCTCCTAGCAGACCCACTTTTCAACCTGCTCCGCTTTCCATGGTATGTGTACGCTTCCCATAGAGTACATTTAGTATACTGAGCTCATAGTTGTCCTGATTGTATCCAAGGGGCATCACGTACTAAAATTGGTTGTATTCCATGAAATATCTTCCTTCAGGCCCCTAATACTCCAGGGCATTATAGGCAAAATGGAAACAGGATGAATGGAAACATGCTTCGTCAGGGGGTTCGTTATTCTGTCCCATTTATGTCACATTTGCGACGACCCACTCAGCTAGTTACTTCACCGAAAGATTCAAGCAATCAGCAGGTATTTCTTTCTCATCTTCTGTCACTAACACCAAATATTCTTACCATTGTTCTTGCTATTCTAATATTTGATGCTCATGCATCGTCCAATAAATACAGGCTGAAACACTAACCTACATCACTTTGGTGTTAGCTTTGATGCATAATGAAATTGTCTTTTGGATGCCAATATCAAGGTTTATATGCATGAAGCTAATCGTTAGAGTGTGCTCTTCCTGAGATCACAAAGTTCACTTTGTCCAATCCGAGATACATACTTCTGCAAGCATAATTTTTAATAGTTGTTGATAGTCTTTTGTCACGGCATGCAAGCTAACACGACGCACTTTATAGTATATCTTAAATAGTATTCCAACAGGAATGACAAAGAGAAATAAAATTGGAACAAGTTGGATGCTGCTTCATTTATCTGCTTACTGTATCAACTTTACCTATTTTTAAGAGGAAGGTTGTTATTCTACCATAATAATGTGACTATTTGAAGCCATCTAACTGTGTAAATGTTCTAAGATGTGGGGCTGTTTTGGTAATAAATGTTGTACAGTTTTCCACCCTTGATTGTCTATCAGAAACTTCTTAAGTTACATTAGATCCAGTTGATGGTACCATAATAACATACTGAACCAATTGATAAAGTTTTATCTAATGTTATTTCAATGTTAGAACTAGTGTCTTAAGATTTGGGAGCGGATTGGGCCAGATAGTTGAACTGTCCTGACCATCACCTCAGCGTTATCCTGGATTTGTACATGACCAGTTCTGAGCCAAGCCAGCTCTCATAAAAAGTGCTATTACGATGTATTTTTATGAATCGTTGGTCTGATTTATGGATTTGCATTGCATTTGATTGAGATATATGGATTTTTTGGTAAATGTTTGGAAAAAAAAGGGGAAAGTATTATTATTTTACCTTAGCACACATATTAAGCATGAAATAATTGCTTAACCAACATATGGTTGATCTATTGGTTTATGCTTGGCTTTTATATTTATGGCTTTTTTTCTGATCAGTAAATGGGTTTCATATAATATAATACAAGAAAAATACTTGCAATTGTACACAAATGGAGTAGTTATTGCATCAAACCTGGCTTGTATTGTCTATGGCCTTTTAAGTATCTGATATTAAAGTGGAAGTTAACCGACAAAGGGAAATAAAATTGGAACAAGTTGGGTGCTGCTTGATATATCTTCTTATGGTATTAACTTTACCTATTTTTAAGAGAAAGTTTATTAATCTACCATAAGAATCTGCCTATTTGAAGTCATCTAACTGTGTAAATGATCTATAAGGTGTGGGGCTGTATTGTTAACATATGTTGTACAATTTTCCACCCTTGATTGTCTATCAGAAACTTCTTAAGTTACATTAGATCCAGTTGATGGTACCATAATAACATACTGAACCAATTGATAAAATTTTATCTAATGTTATTTCAATGTTAGAACTAGTGTCTCAAGATTTGGGAGCGGATTGGGCCAGATAGTTGAACTGTCCAGACCATCACCTCAGCGTTATCCTGGATTTGTACGTGACCAGTTCTGAGCCAAGCTAGCTCTCATAAAAGGTGCTATTATAATGTATGTTTATGAATCGTTGGGCTGATTCATGGATCTGCATTGCATTTGATTGAGTTATATGGATTTTTTGGTAAATTTTTGGAAAAAAGGTGAGAAGTATAATTATTTTACCTTAGCACATATATTAAGCACGAAGTAATTGCTTAATCAACATATGGTTGATCTATTGGTTTATGCTTGGCTTTTATATCTATGACTTCTTCTTTTTTCCGATCAGTAAATGGGTTAGTTTCATATATAAACTTGCAATCAGTATACAAATGGAATAGCTATTGCATCAAAGCTGGTTTTTATTGTCTACGACTTTTTAAGTATCTGATAATAAAGTCGAAGTTAACCTAAAAAGGGAATAATTATTTTCTTAACGGTTTCATAGTGAGAAGGAGATGTGTGTGCTTGATCAATTTGTCAATAGATTCACCATGTTATGTGTATGTGTATATGTATGTATGTATACACACACACACACTGATGTGACACTCCTTACTAAGGAACCTGGTTTGACACAATTCTTGCATGTTGCAGCTGAGTTGGAAAACCCATTTGATGACATGCTCTTTCACATGGAGCCTCTTCATAACTTCTCTGCCACATCAAAGATCTGTTATCTAAATGTCTTTCTTACTAAGATGCTCTTAAAGTCATACAAAGGTACCAATGGAGCTAATGTGGCTGGAGGGGTTATCCACATGACCCATCTAGAGGGTCCTTTATCAGATAGGTGATCTGGATTGGCCACTTCCGTCCTCCATGTCTTAGAAAGTCCATGCTAGGAAACTAAAACTAAGAATTGACGAGAAGTGGAAATCTATCCGGGGGTAGCTATTGTCATACAAATGGTTTTGGCGAACATTAGAGAAGATAATTAGCTTATGGAGGAGAATTCTTGCAACCATATATCATACTAGGGATCTGGATTGGGATAGCGATATTGTCAGGGATAATATGGTTTTTATCTCTGAAAATTCATTACCAAAATCTTTGACTACTTAACTTTTTATGTTTTAAATAAATTCAGTTTACTATTCAGTCCATGGCATCAGATTCTCAGGGTTACCTAGAATGACTGACACTATGGCTGATGAGTTGGTAAGTTGTGATAATCGTGCATTTATGATGTAAGGAAATTGTTTTCATCTTTAGTTTATGTTTCCATTCCTCTATTCATCAATAAAATCACTAACTTTAAAAAAGGTCTAAAAAATAATATATGTTCTTGAAAGGGAAAAATTTGTAAATTTGCAGTCTGGTTTCTTATTTCTTACTCTGGTCATCATCAAACTGGAATAATATCCTAGTATACAAAGGACATTGGGTTTTGTTAGTGGTGGTGGTAGAAGCTGATTGTTGATTTGGATCCTTCTAGTATCTCTTTGCTAGAAACAAAATTCTATATTTAGATATTCAGTTATGCCAGTATGTCTTTGTCGATTTTCATCAGTAGAGGGAAAAAACACAAGTGTTAAAGAAAGCCTTTTTCTGTCCACTGAATAGCAATGCTGGAAGTCTCATATTGCTAAAAACTATAGATGAGCTGCAATATAGATGAATTAACTTGTGTAGAATAGAATTGGCAATTTTTCCATGCAATTTCCAAATGTTTTTTACATGTGTTTCCCCAAATTTCTATATATACTTCCCTTTTTTGCCCTCAGCTTCCTAAATGTATTTCACAGGAAATGCCAATTTAACTTGGAAATATATTTCCCTGCACTATTCGTAGTGGAACAGAGTTAACATTTTGTTGTTGCTGCTGCTGCTGTTACTTTTACTGTTGACTCTTTCATTATTTATTTTATGTTCGTCATTCCTGTATGCTGACTGTACATTTACGTAAATCTGTTGAAAGTTAAAACAGTAGCAGCTCCTTGTGGAGTGTATTCTGTAACTATATGTGAATTGTCTTATCTAGCAATTTTTAACATAATATGGTTAACTTAGTTTCCTATTTTGTTTGGTCCCTTTGTGGTAAACATCCTTTAGAAAGGGTATTCATGGCTAAAAATTATTGTGGCCATCTTTTGTTTTTGTTAGTTTGACTTGAATTTCCACTGCCTTATTTGCTTTCTACATCTTTTTCTGGGTACATACTTTATTACATGTGATCATAATTCACTTACGCAAATATGCATAGAACTGCATACGGCATTCAGTTTATGCTTAATGAATTATTTCAAGATATACTACTGTTTTAAATGTTATTATTTTCACTGAATGTTTTAAATGTTACTTTCGCTGGAAATTTTGCCAAATTTTTGAAAGGTATTTTCGTTTTGGCAGAATATTTTTCTAGATGGAGAAAAATTGGGGAAAATTTAGGAAAAAGTGAAATTTTTTAATGAAACTTTATGGATCACAAAAAGTCACATAAATATACACAAATAACTCAAGATATAATAATTAACATATATGCATAATAATGAACACCCATTTAAGGAACTGTACTACAATCCAAACAACTCCAAAATAAATTAACTTCCAAAAAAACAAAAACACCAAAATAAATTTAAATGTTATAAAAAAAACAACATAGAAATGAATTTCAAATACATGATCCAAATACAGGCTCATAAATGATGAATTATATCACCGAGATGCATTATAATTTTTTTAATTTTTTAAATTCTTATACTTCTAATAATACTTTATTTATAAATTTAATTAATCATAGGCAATTTCATCCCTTTAGATTCAATATTATCATTTTCAGTGTTGTAAATTCATCAAGTAGATGCATCAACATACATCTTGTAAAAGGACCATAACTCGTTGTAGGTTCTGCCGAAGCAAGATCCAGGCCCCAGGGAGGAGGGGCAGACTGACGACAGACTTACCTTTGGCATTTTTTGCACAAAGTGGCTGTGCCAATACTCAAACCAGTGTTTCCACGTTGGCAGCCTGAGGCTTTTACCTCCACACCAAGTGACAGTATTAAATTTAATCTATTATTGTTTTATAAGAATCATCAAATGGAGTTGTTAGATTTGGATAGAAATCCATATCTTACAAAAGATTGAAAAAAATTGAAGTTAGTAGGGCTTTATTTGACTTTCAAATAAGTGCCAATATTTTTGGCCAAAAAAGTGAAATTTCAACGCACTTTGGTGAAATTTCGGCGATATTAAAGAAATTTCGATACCATGAGGGAAAACAATGAACACTTGAAGGAGAGAAAACGAAATTTGAGCCAACTTCACCAATTTCAGTGAAATTTAAAACCATGTTTTATTGGTGAACATTTTAGTATCAATTCCTAGTGATGATTAAAGTTATATGGATATGTGGAAACTTCCATTTTTACCCAAATATTCTGGACTACGTACTTGAATTTGGATGGCATTAAATGAAAATTATAATAATTTGGTTTGTCATAAGAAATTTGTAATCTTGCCATTGATGAGAAGCAAATTCTCTGAGGCATTTTTTTTCCTCTTTATTTCATTTCACTCAACTTTAAAAATTAGGTTGCATTCTTAGGTGTTTCTCTCAATTAGACTATATGTTCATATGAAAAGTGTGCTAAAATATAGGATAACTTAGTATCTATTTGTAGTCATTGATATAAACTTCCTCTCAACAAGATAACAAAGTTGACCATGGAGAATGTTCGATAATGGCCAAAAGGATTGGATAAAATATATGTCAGGCTTGTGATATTCTTTTATTTTTTTTCTCCTTTTCTGTCTCTTGTCCGTTTATGAAAAAGCGTGATACTCACCAGAATAGATAGAATTTTGTTGGCTATAATATTTTAGTTTAAAGATATTTTGTCATTATCTAGTGCTTTGCTTTATTTTGGTGCATTTCTGATTATTTATATTGTTGATAGGGGAAAATAATTGAGCAAATGAGGTCGAATATTATTTATTTTTTAAATGCATGAAATTTGTGAGATACAGTGCTAATGTTTTAATGGCGACACCACAATACCTCTATCTCATGACTTCCTTACCTTTTGAAGAGTCACTTGACTTGCTATTTATTCATGAATCGTGATCTCTAGTTTCTTTCCATCTCCTTGTAATGGAATTTGCATGAATGATGCAGTTATACCTTTATAAGCTTCTCATGTTGGTGCTTTCTCAAGACTGCAATTCTAGTTTTATGAAATATAGGTTCTGTATTGTTTATGTGGATCTTTAATAAGTCCCCACTTACCATTGAATTATGAATGCAGTATGTAAACTCTCAGACTGTAGCCATTATTTCAATTCAATGGTATTGAGCTCACTTTTTATGATAATTAACCCACTGGCGGTGTAAACTCTCCATCATTCATTTTTTAGGATGAGGCTTAACCCTTGGAAGAACTCACAAGTAGATTCCTCTTTCTCGGTGTACTCTCGTGACATATGAGATGTGAAAGTCTGGATGGTACTTCGCTAGATTTTCTATGACGATTGTTTAGTTAAATATGTTAGACTATAAATTGAATCATAAATGACACTAGCTGGTGAGGAAAAATTAACTTTTCTTAACAAACAATTGGAGATTAAGTCTCAGTACTCACTGGAAAAGTTCCTGCAGGGCGATATTGGTAAACTTCTTTAACTATGGAGTAGATGCAGAAAGTTGACGAAACAAATTTTTATATTAAAATGTGTAATATAGAATTCAGAACATACTGTTTAAGAACAATTATGTCACTTCCTGAAATGTTATGTCAATAGGACTAGATTTTCCAAAGTAAAAAGGATTACATTAGTTTACTTGCATTGTGCTATGTACATATACACAGTTTTCACTGTTGTTTTAGCATAATTGATTTCTTTTAGATACATCCCTGTTTGAGGTTCGTACATATTATTCACCAAGTTAAATTATGTTTGTTCTCCAAATTATTATTTTATCTTCCATTAAAGTGTACAAGCTGTGTTGCAGAGAGCTGGACAGGCCAAATTCATGCGAAATGGGCGTCCCCGTGTGATGAAAAATGGATCTGCAGTCCAATCTGCTGCTTCCAACTCTGTTGGGACCACATCCCAAAGTTTGAACACATTGACTAGCATGCTTTCTGCTGCTTCCCCAAATAAGCAGAAGCAGATGTTGGGCGAGCGTCTCTACCCGCTTGTGAAGAAGCACAGAGTAAATTCAGTCCATAAACTCTCTTACAATTAAACGTCATGAGCATTTATGTTTTATCTGAAGATATATATCATTTGATTTACAGAATGATCTTGCTCGAAAAATAACTGGGATGCTTTTGGAGATGGACAACTCAGAGCTGCTTTTGTTATTGGAGTCACCCAAGTCGTTGGCCGCTAAAGTTGAAGAAGCAGTGCAGATTCTCAAACTCTCCAAGACTATAGTAGCTGGCCAAGATGCCCTTCATCCCAATTACTTATCTGCTGAGGTTGCTGTCAACTGAACAGGAAATTGCATTTGAACACATACTTTTTTGGTGTTGAGGTTTTATAGTACTGTCTTAGCTTTGGAGTTTTAAATTTTTGTTGCCATTGGTGACTTTATATACCTTTTGGTTCTTTAAAACAATTTTCACTAGTTCATAGTATAGAATTCATAATCTGAAGACTATTATGCCAGTATTTTGCTATGGGATCTGATCTGATAGCTAAAAGAATTGGTAAAGGGAAGCTTTTAGGGACTACATCTATATGGTACTTGTGGTTTTATCTATGGCTTTGACCAACTCTTTGATCAAAGGAATGAGACGCCTACCCTTCATTGGGGTCTCACCAATCATTCATTTCATGTGGCATTTGTGTTTGGTTTTATTTACACTTGACATGCTAAATGCATAGAAAATGTCCAGGATATTTGGTATGATGGAAAGTTTGTTGAGAAATGAATACAAGCAATTTGAAGTGGAATGCAAAAAATTTGGGTGCAAGGTTTTTGGATATGGTAGGAACATGTGGGAAAACTAAATGCTGCAAGAGTATTTTGGTTTAAAAAAAAGTGTTACAAGGATAGTTTTGATATAAAATGAGTTACAAAGGTATCTTTGTTATAAAATATGAGGCCACAAGACACATTCCAATATTTTTAAGGCTCGATTGTTTCGTGGAATTGAAGGTGGAATTGGAATTGGAGCCTCCAATTCCAATTTTCTTATTTGGGAGTGAACTAAGGAATTAGAATTTGAATTCAACATGAATTCTAGACAATTTCTTTGTAGGCTCTTTTTGAAGTTGTCGAATTCACCGGAGCGGGTATTAATTGCAATTCTCTACCCTTGGATTTCAAATGGGGTCGGCAATGGGTAAGTTGTCGAATTCACGGGGGAGATTGTTAATTGCAATTCTCTACCCTTGGATTTCAAATGGAGTTGGCAATGGGTCGGGTCGGGTAAGGTCCTTATTATAACGTAGTCAATCCGAATCCTTATATTTAATAAATGGTTTCAGATTTCAAATGGGGTTGGCAATGGGTCAGGCGTCTATTTAATAAATGGGTCACTTGGGCTTAGACAGGTCAATGGGTTTATAACCTAAACTTACCAACTCAACCCAATTCAATCGGGTGGGTTTGGGTCGACCCAATCAAGAAAAAATAATTTTGTTAACTCGTTAAAATATCGGATCAGCTCTAGCAAGTCAAATCAAAATTTTTTAAAACTAGTAATGTGTCGAGTTCAAGTCGGATATGTTGGCGGATTGATAGTGTAACACCCACCAACACTGATTTATAGTGTAACGCCTACCAACCTAACCCAACGTTTTTATTCAGGCTGGTTCCGATTGACCCGATGAAGACAGTTCTAGTTTTTGCCAACCTAAACCCGTTAAATACTAAATGGAATTGAGGATGGTTGGTAGGTCCGGTCATATTTTACCACCTCTATCTTTAACCCAATAATAAAAAAATAAAAAATTAATTTTTATACCATTTTCATCTTCCATACTCATTCCCATTCTTAATAAGATCAAAAAAAAATTCAAATTCCAATTATTCTTTAACATCCAATCATGAGAATCTCAATTCTATTCAATTTCAATTCTCGATAAATTAAAATTAGAATTAGAATTTCTAACATCAATTCCAATTGTTCTAAACAATAGGATAATGTTTTTCAAGAATTTATGGATTGTCCTTTTTGGACACTATATGAATGAATGAGAATACACTTTTTACAACACCTCACCTTGTATTTTTCAAAAACTCTTTACAAAATCTCGCTTTCCAGATGCCTTATTTTAAAAAAGTTAGCCCGTTTTCCTGCATGGTTCCGCAATATCCAATTGATCATGTTCTAGGTTTACTAAAACCTGCTCCTTATTTTTTCTTTCCCAATTTTCCGGGGCCGAATCGTATACACCCAGATCACTAGAACATTGGCTGGTCCTTGTATCGGTGCTCGCCATGTGTCCATAATGGTCTTGTGACTCTCACGAAACCACTTAACATATCCTTTCAATATGGGAGCATCAGTAGAAAGACCAGGCTCTCATAGGGGTGTCAATTGGTTTGGTTCAAACCGAAAACCGAACACCAGACCAAAAAAACAGTCAGTTTGGTTTGGTTTTTTTTTTTTTTTTTCATTTTGGTTTGGTTATGGTTTAGAAAACAAAAAAACCGAATTAGTTCGGTTTGGTTTTCGGTTAAGGCTTCAACTAAACCGAACTGAAAAAGTCGAAGTAAATTATATTTATATATAATATATAGATATATGTGTCTATGAGTTTTGTATAGAAAAATAGTATTAATTTTTTCAAACCGAATTTTTTGGTCTCTATTTCGGTTTGGTTCGGTTTTCGGTTTTATCCATTATAGTTCGGTTTGATTTTTGGTTTTTGGTTTAGTGTAATGTAATTCGATTGGTTTAGGTTTGACCACTAAACCGAACCAAACCGACCACATTACACCCCTAGGGTCACATACTCCTCTCAACTCATATCTCTATTTCAGTGATGCTAAGTGCTAGAGATAGTGGATGGTTCATATTCATTAGTCTTCAAATCCAAGGGGAAAGGATCTGAGGGGCCCATGCTGCAAGTCAAAGTAGAAGGTAAAGAAATATTGGAGATTTGTCCTATATATTGGGTAGAAGTATAAGTTGTAACTCTAATTCGTGTTTGTTATAATGGAAATTTCTTCTCTTCCGTGGATGTAAGCTTTGTCGAATCACGTATATTATACGTGTGCATTATTTGATCTTCATTTTTACTGTGTTTATTATTATTGTTTCATCCCGATCAATATTTCCAACCGTTGATATTCAGAACTAAAAGGAAAAAAAATTGGAAGTTGCAACTTGGAAGAAGAGGGAGAAGGTTAAACCTCGGATCAGTGTTTGAAAACGCAAAAACTAGATTTGATTCGAGAATTTACTGAATAGAGTTAATTCGAAAGGTCGATTCGATTTGAGATAACTCGAATCGAAATATATATATATTAAAAGCAAATACTACTTTTAGAATATTTCAGTACATAATTTTTTTTTCTCTTTTTAAACTTTTTTTATTTTTATCAAAAAAAAAAAAAAAAACGTTAGATGTCATTTTCATTCCTTTTTTTTTTTTTTTAAAGATTTATCCAAATCTCCTTTTTTTTTTTAAACCTTTTTTTTTATCCAAAAAAACATCTTTAGATGTCCTTTTCATTCCTTTTTTTTTTTTTTAAAGATTTATTCAAATCATACTATTTCTTTTTCTTTTAAACGTTAGTCAAATATTCTTTTTTTCCTTTTTTTTTGAAGATTTATCCAAATCACACTATTTTTTTTTTATTTTTAACGTTACATTAACGTTAGACATATATTCTTTTTTTTTCTTTTTTTTAAGATTTATCCAAATCATACAATTCCTTTTCTTTTTAACGTTATTTTTTTTCTCTTAATTAATTAAATAAAATCAAGATTCTAATTAGTTATATAAAATAAAATTTCATAAATTAAAAATTCTAAATAACTAAAAAATAAAATCATTCATTAAAATCTTAAATCTTATTTGTTATTAAAATATTTATTAATGAATTAGAGAATCTAAAAGAAATTAAGATTCAAATTATCAAAATGTAGATTTTATTATAAATATCAATACCCTAATTAGTTAAAGAAAATCAAGATCCTAATTAAATAAAAATCTTGAGTATATTTTTACTACCCTATTTTAAATAT
>JAUPMG010091604.1:0-12547 GCA_031762675.1 Pachysandra terminalis
ATCAATGGGGGGGGGGGGTTGACTATCACTCTTCCATCCTTCACAGTTGGAGGAAAAAACTCCAGCTGTTTGTTGAGAGCAGCTGAGGTACTAGAGAAAAGGTTGGACCAAGGCTTAGGGGCCTGTGTCAGTTGCCCAGCACCATGCCTGGCATTTGGATGCCGTCTGGATGAGTTTTGTTCTATTGAGTCAGAGGTAACAGCTGTTCTGCCCACAGAGTGGATAGCCGGACTATGAGCAGTGTCTACAGGCCTGGTGTCTGCTGTGCAAGACTGCGAACCGTCCACATTTACCTTGGTCAACAAGGCAGAAGGGGCAGGGGACAGTCCCAAAAGAGGAAAAACGGCAGGGGAAGCCAGCTCAAGGGGCAGGGGGAGAGGGACTGAGAAGGAAAAGGGCGGGAACAGGCTAAAGATGAAAAACCTCAACAGGGTTAGAATGGTGACCCGACCCGTCCAGAGAGTAGACAGATGAAGGAGGCAAAGTGGACAAGCTCCGACCCGGCAAACCACCCGCAGGCGCTTGGACAGCAGTAGGAGGGACAGTAGGCGATGGATGGACGGGGGAGGAAGAAGGGTTGGAGGGGGGGGAGGGGGAAGAAGCTGGGATTTGTGTACTGGTGACATCCTGGGGTGAGGGGGGGGAGGAGGAAGGAAGGCAGGCCCAAGGGGGGGGGACATAGGAGACTGAGCTACATGGGAGGGGGCAGTCTCGGCTGAAGGAGGAGAAAATCCAGGGGAGGCCGACAGAGTAGGGGGACTCACCAAAAGAGGAGAAAGTGGGGAGGGAAAGGGAGGAGGAGAAGCCGGGGAAACAATGCCAGCGTCCCGAGCTGCCCTGGTTTGCGGCTCGAAATAGGCAATGAATTTGTTTAAGTTGTAATAATGTTTTAAGATATTAACCATGGTTGTAATGGTATGTTTATGGTTTTAAATTATTGAGACTACCATTGTTTATTAGTTGTGACTCTAATGTAACATAAGGTATGGTGTTTATGGTTGGTCGCATGCATGGGTTGGATCTGAAGGTCACTCCATTGATATCCTTGAGATCACATATCTTGGATTCGAGGCGTGACAGATTGGTATCAAAGCTCTAGGTTTAAGTTGTGAATCTAGAGGCTCTAGAGTCTAGTGAAAACTCTAGGAAGAGAACACAGAAACATATTAACCCGGGAATCACATTTAAGAAATGCATGTTGAGTGCATCGTGCTAACTTTTGAAACTTTTGTGAATTGATTGGAGTGGTGTGATTTCTATATTTGTATGTGATATGTACGTATACATGTATAGAACTCTTAAACCTTGTACTTAGAGACTTGTTACCATATGTGTGTAAATGGCTAGAGGTTGACGCAATCATGTTGCGGGTGAGGGTATGACGGGAGCATTGTTAGCAAAACGTGAAACGTCAAAAAAACGGAACGGGAAAAATGCGTGTTTAATACGATTTTAAGTTTAAAAAACGTAGTCAAATAAACGGAAACGTAAAAAATACGTTTAATAAATAATTAATGTTTAATACGTATCTTGCTCAAAAAAACGGGTTCAAAAAATGTCAATATATATATATATATAAGTATTAATAATTAAACAATAATTTATTTTTTTTGTTGGAACTTGTTATAAAACCCTTTAACACAAAAATAAAGTTGTCGGCTAGCACGCATTTGTCATTGTAACTTCCAACGGACAATTTTTTTTTTTATCAACTTTAAACACTGACTTTTTTAAACGCATTTTTTTAAAAAAAAAACGTAAAAAAAATGCATTTTAAACGTTATCTTAAAAAAAATGCGTTTTTTTGCTTACAAAACGTTTTAAACAAAGTTTTAAACGTTTAGGCAATTAAAAGCGTTTTTTTTCAAAAAAATGCCGTTTTAAACGGCGTTTTGCTAACAATGGTCGGGAGGGGATATGGATCCCCATATAGCTGGTGTCTATAAGGTGTTAGGGGATATGGTTGACTCTCTTTAGAGGGAGCAAAATATGAGAAAAAACCAGTTGCTTACAGGAATGAAGGCTGAATAACATGGCTTGAGAGGTTCAAGAAGTTTTCGCGACCATCTTTTGAAGGGAGAGGAGAGCCGATGTGGGCCTAGGATTGGATGCAAGAGATCAAAAAGATATTCTGGGCTATCGTTTGTCCAGTGGACCAGAAAGTATGGCTGGCAGTGTTTATGCTCAAGGGGGAAGCAAATCACTGGTGGGAAAAGGTGGAAAGAGCCCAAAGAGAGGTCAATTACAAGGAGGAGTTCTGTAATAACCCAAACAAAAATAATAGGGTTAATACCTAATTAATAAAAGTATAAGGGTTAATTTAAAATTTTAGTAAGTTAGCTGCAAGTTTGACTTTGATTGCTTGTGATTGGTGGGTTGCACAGTAGGAAACTAAATTGCTTCACACACAATCATAACTCTTTAAGTTATAATTTGTGACTAGGATCTTTAGGAAGTCCTAATTTGTGATTAGGATTCTATTTTAATAGATAATTAAAGACTAGTTTAAATACAAGTAGGAATCTAGATAGAAAGGTTATAATTAAATTTAAATAATCTATTTTAATGGATAGGATTAATTAGAGAATTAAAACCAATCTTAAACTAACAAGGGTTCAGATTAAATAAGGTTCACTTATAATCCAATTAAGACTAGGATGCTTAAAATCAGCGGCTAGGATTTCATATGAACAATTCATCTAGAAGCTTAGAATTAAAAGAAAAGAGTTAAAATCTAATTAGGATTAAAGTAAGATAAGGTCAATGATTAATTTATCTAGAACTAGGACACTTTAATCTAATGGTTAGAATTAGTCTAATCTAATCTAAGGGGTGTAAACTAAACATAATCCTAGACTAAGAACAACTTCTAGACTAATCAGGAAACAATAGAAAATCTATATAAACCAAGAGGGTGGACGTGTGGATCATAATTCTAATATAGGAGAGAGAGGAGATAAGGAATGCTGGAGCTTTAGGAGCTTGAAAGAACTTTGAAAGATCAAATAAGAAGAAGAAGAGGTGCTCATCTCAACACCAATTCGAGTGCAAGATAAGTATTTGGATTAAACGCTATTTTTATATGAACTAGGTGTCTGTTATATTCAGTGATTATAACATAGCATGACCTTAAAATCTTTATCTTCTATGCATTTCTTCTCAAGAACTAAACTGGAAAATTATACAGATTTGAACTATCAATTAACTAACCTATGTAAATATTTGATATAATTTATTTTATATTTTCTAATATTCCCCTATTCGTTAGGAACCCAGCAAAACAAATTTTAGGTGATTCCGATAAGTATTTAGAAAGTTAAGGCAAAATACCAACAGTACGTTAAAGCTGAAAAACCAAGAAAACTCAGACTTGGCCTGCTCTCGAGCCAAGCAACCGACCACCATCGATTGACCGATCGGTCAACCGACAGGTCAACCGGTGTCCACAGACGGCTATAGGTTGCTGTAGGTTGACCCGTAGGTCAACCAAAATTTATGAAAGTGCTCCGATTGAATTAAAACTTTGCATGCATACTATATTTGACCTAATTAGACCAATTATGAATATTTTACATATGTGCTTTTATGTGGAGGATTTGCTATAACCGACCAACGGGTGATATTTTGATTTGGACTTGTTTGAACTCTAAACTCATTATGGACATATTTTATATCATATTTTATGTCTGCACATGTACACAAATTGATTGTTTAGATATTGTGCACAAATCACTTACACCACATGAACTTTGTGCATAATGACCTTGTATTGGGTCTAATGCTTGATTTGACCTCCATAATTCCATATTGCTGGAGTTTATGGTTTATAATAAGAGTGATTATAATATAGAAATTATAAGATTGTGAGGAAGTCCCGGAAGGACTAATTTAGTGTTGAGGGACTATACATCCCAATAGACCAATTTTTGTTTACTCCCAAGGTGAGGGAGGCATCCCAAGAGACTTATGGAAAGATGATAGGTGAGGGACAATTCACATTAGTGAAGCCCACTATCTAAATCATATGAGTGAATTCTATTAGTAGATCGACTAATGCATGGTTCACAATGGAAGTTCTAGGTGATTCCTTGGGAGTTGTCCCTATGATCGAAAATAAGTGAGAGGATTGAGCACTCTAGGTCGCAGCCCCTAGAAAATATGATGTACACAGAACAATCTACTATTTCTGCCATATGTTGGGGATGAGTTCTAGGTGAATCATCTTGGGTAGTAAGAATAACATCAGCAGTGGAACATACACTAATCGAATACCAAACAGCATGCATACTTACATATCATATTATTGTGCATGAATCACATGTGGCAGCATGCATACTTACATATCATATTATTGTGCATGAATCACATGTGGTGATTATATTTATTGTTGCATGAGCATCCATTGCATACCTTAATAATTGAACCAATTGCATTGCACATAATTATCATGTCATATTTCATATCATTGCATATACTAACTTCTGTTTTGTCTATGGATTACCATTGGAGAGTGGCATTAACCCTACTTGAATCATAAATACGGTTTATATTCGTTTATTTACTAAGCTAAGTGTAGCTTACGCTTTCGACCCAACATATTTCAGAACCGATAGATAATGGACAGTAGGACTATGGTGATCAAGATGCAGGACAAGACGATGAAGACCTTAGTTATTTTTAGATTATTGTTTTCTGATTTCAATAGACTTTGTAATAGGATTAGTTGGATTTATGTTTTTAAAGACTTATTATCATTAGGACCGGAATTGAGTAGTTTAATAGGGTTTTGATTGAAGCATGAGACTGAGAGTTATATTTTATTTCCGTTGTTTTCTATGTGATGATTGTTTTGATTTGGATATTATTCTTAAAAATATTATTTTCCATAACTTTATTTTATAATTATATGAATTAATTCAATGGTTTGGTGATGTATTGCTTATCCACTCCCATAGGGGTATGGGGTGAGAGTTATATCATAAATTTTGGGACTCCTATGAGATTTTCAAGTTTAGGATGTGACAAGTTCAACAGGCAGTACTTTGAGACATACTTCCCAAGTAGCTACAAGAGTCAAAAGGCCGTTGAGTTCCTTAAGCTGGAGCAAGGTTCATATTCGGTGGCTCAGTTCGAGGGGCAATTTTTTATGCTATCACGCTTTGCACCCCATGTAGTAGCTAATGAGGAGGAGAAAGCTGTTAAATTTGAGGAGGGGTTGCGAGCTGCAATCAAGTCCAAGGTTGTCTCGCACGATTTCAAGACTTACACTTAAGTCTTGGAATGCACTTGTATGGTCGAGAGAGACAATAACCTGTCCACCCAGCAGCGGGAGACTTCCAAGCCAGACTAGGGTAGGTTCTAGCCGAACTACTGCAAAGGAGAGGGTTGAATCTGATGAACACCTTCATATGGAATTGTGGCTAGGCTGGCTCCAGGGACAGAGGCTCCAATAGCAACTTCTACATACAACAGAGACCTCTAGTGATTTGCCACTACTGTGGTAAGGCCGGATAGGTGAAGAAGTTCTGCCATGAACGGATCCGGGCAGAGGGTCAAGGACAGAGGACTAATAATAGACCACCTCCGAGGGGGCAAGTCCCTGCTTTAACATATGGGGTAGTTAAGAAAGATGACAGGGGCTAAAAATGCGGTGGTAGAAGGTACATTGACTATTTTTCATTCACATGCACACGTATTATTTGACTTAGGTGCCACACATTCTTTTATTTATGTTCGTTCAATTCATGCATAAGTTGGGTCTTATACCATCGTTGTTGAATGAACCTTCATGTATTATGAATCTGATTGGGGAGTGGTTACACTTAGTCAGATATGTCTAGATTTTTCCTAAGAGTGGGAGATCTCACTTGGAGGCTGATTTGGTAGTGTTGACCATGTCAGTCTTCGATGTAATCCTGGGAATGGATTGGCTAGCCGCTTACCATGCCAAGGTGGATTGCTTTGAGAAACTGGTAATGTTTGAATTTTCTGATGGTGAGAGTATAAGAATACTGGGAAACTAGAAGGATGCTTATCAGGCAAAATTTTTGGGCTTGATGGAGTAGAGTAAGGAGTTATCTTTAGAGGAGATTTTGACTGTCCGGGATTTTAATGAAGTCTTCCAAGAGATACCTGGATTACTGCCTTTAAGGGAGGTAGAATTCAGCATCGAGTTAGTGTTGAGCCTACTTCGATTTCATTTGCCACCTATCATCGTATGACACCAATGGAATTGAGAGAGCTCAAGGAGCAAATTGATGGATTAATGAAGTTGGGGTTCATAAGACCGAGTGTTTCACCATGGGGAGCACTGGTGATCTTTGTTAAGAAGAAGGACGGGTCAATGTAATTATGTATCAACTATAGGCAACTAAGTCGGGTCACTATCAAGAACAAGTACCCTCTGCCTATAATCGAAGATCTATTTGATTAGTTGAGGGGAGCCCAGTATTTCTCTAAGATCGATCTGAGGTTGAGATATCACCAGTTGAGGATTAAAGAATGCGATGTGCAGAAGACAGCATTCAGGTCCAAATACGGGCACTATGATTTCGTAGTGATGTCCTTCGGTTTGACGAATGCACCTGAGGCGTTCATGGAAATGATGCACAGAGTATTCATGTCATATTTATATCAGTTCGTGGTGATCTTCATAGATGACATCCTGGCCTACTCTAAGTCAAGGGAAGAACACGCGAGTATGGCACTGAAGACACTCTTGGAACATAAGCTTTATGCCAAATTCAGCAAGTGTGACTTCTAGAAAGATGATGTTAAGTTCTTGGGACATGTAGTGTCTGAGTCAGAAATTTCCGTGGATCCTTCAAAGCTACATACAGTGTTGAGTTAGGAGAGACCTAAGAACGCTGGAGAAATTCGGAGCTTCTTGGGATTGGCAGCTTATTACCGAATATGTATTGAGGGATTCTTTTATATTTCGGCACCGTTGACCAATTTGACGAAGAAATATATCAAATTCTGTTGGGATGACCGATGTGAGGCGGCTTTGAGGAACTAAAGAAGAAGTTGACTTCAGCCCTAGTGCTAAGAATTTCGGTCAGTGGAAAGAAATTAACAGTTTATACAGATGCCTCCTGATGGGTTTGGGGTGTGTGCTGATGCAAGAAGGATAAGTGGTAGCCTATGCATCTCTGCAACTCAAGGTTCATGAGCGCAATGACCCTATTCATGATTTGGAGCTAGCTGTTGTAGTGTTTTCCTTGAAGTTATGGAAGCACTGCTTGTATGGGGAAGATTTCGAAATCTTCACAGATTACAATAGTTTGAAATATCTATTCACTCAGAAAGAGCTGAATATGAGGCAACAGAGTTGGATGGAATTAGTGCACAACTACACGACTACACTTCAATATTATCAGAGGAAAGCAAATGTAGTCACAGATGCCTTTAGTAGGAAACGTCAGAGTATATTAGCTTGTTTGATGAGGTAGGAACAGAGTCTAGTAGGAGCTTTCACTGCTTTGAACATTAGATCTACTGGGAGGAAGAGTGATTTGTTGGATAGGATTTCTGAGGGGTAGAAATTGAATCAGAAATTACAAATTTTTGGCAGTAGATGAGAGGAGACCAGATTGGTTGGTTCACATAGACGGGGCGATCAGGTTCATGGGCAGACTTTGTTTTCCCGATGATGAGTCTATTCCGAGTGATATTTTAGAGGAGGCTCACAAATCTCGATACTCAATTCATCCGGGAGGTACCAAGATGTACCGTGACTTGAGTCAAGTGTATTGGTGGTCGGGGATGAAGAGAAATATAGCTAAATTTGTGGTACGGTGCCTTACTTAACAGCAAGTTAAGGCAAAACATATGTGGACAGCTGGTTTGCTTTTTCCCTTACCTATTTCAGAGTGGAAGTGGGAGCATGTGACCATTCATTGCGGGGTTGCCTAAATCTAACAATGGGAGTGATTCTATTTGGGTGATAGTAGACCAGTTGACCAAATCGGCTTACTTTTTACCAGTACGGGTTGCAGCATCGAGAGATGATTTAGCACGACTATACATTCGAGAGATAGTGAGATTGAATGGGGTCCCCATAAGCGTAGTTTCTGACCGAGATGTGAGGTTCACATCTGATGTGGGTACACAGCTAGATTTCAGTACTGCCTTCCACCCATAGACAAATGGACAGACAGGGAGGGAATCAGATACTTGAGGAAAAATATGGGGGAGGGTAGTATTCTCGGACCAAAGATCATCCAAGAAACTACTGAGAAGGTGAAAATAATTCAAGAATGATTACTAGCAGCTCAAAGTCGTTAGAAGAGCTACGTAGATCGTAGACAACGAAATATAGAGTATTGCATTGGCGATCATGTGTTTCTGAAGGTTTTGCCAATGAAAGGTATCATGAGGTTTGGCAAGAAAGGAAAACTTGCTCCCTGTTTCATTGGACCATTCGAGGTATTAGAACGCCTGGGTAGTGTTTCCTATCATCTTGCACAAACTCCTTAGTTGGGTGTTGTCCCTGATGTTTTCCATGTCTCCATGTTGAGGAAGTATGAACCGGATCCATCACATGTTATAGACTGGAAAGAACTACCACTCCAGGAGGATGTGTCTTATGAAGAGTCGCCAGTGAGGATTATGGATCGGAAAGAACAGATATTGAGGACAAAGACTATCCCACTTGTGAAAGTGAAATGGAATCATCATGATGAATCTGAAGCATCATGGGAGCTCGAGTCTGAGATCCAAAAGCGATAAGGTTTGTAAAATTTCGGGATGAAATTTCATTTAAGGGAGGTAGATTGTAATGACCCTTGTCCTTGAGTCATAATTAATATAAATTAATTATGATTTAATATTGTATTCCATTGTGAAGGATTATTAAAGGCCTTAAATTGCATAATAAGGCTTAATTGTAATAAGACTTGATTATTCGGGACATATGTGATAATAATAGAAGTAAAGGGGGTCACTTATGTAATTAATGGAATTTTAGGAGATTAGGGCCTTGGGCCCAAACATGTGGATCTATGGGAAGTCCTGGACTAGTCATTTGGCCCATAAGTTAATGAGAAGGTTAGTTTGGTCTTTCTCCTTTGAATTCAAATTGTGCTGTAACTGTTTTGAGATAGAGGGAAGTTACCTCATTCCCTTAAACTCCTTCCAATTAGGGACGTGCGTAGAAGGAAAGATTCCAGAAATATCCCGTGCCATGTATCACACGACCAAGAGAGTGAAGAGAGCAAAAGGAGATCAGGGTTTTGCTGAAGAATATGAGAAGAGAAAGAAGAAGAAAAGAGAAAGAGAAAAGGGAGAAGAAGAGGAGACTACTGGAAGAAGATTAGGTGATATCTCATTGCTGGAAATCCACAGATAAAGGGGCTTATAAGATGTAGGATCCCATGGTTCGCCTTCTATTTATTTTCATAGGATTATAATAATAAGATATATAAAAGAATGATGATTTAGAAGTATTATGCATGGAAGATGATGAGTATGAATGTGAAAATGGAGTTAGATGCATAGGGTTTGTGTGTGTGCTGATATGGATGTTTGTACTATGAAAATATGATGATCATGTGACCTAATATTCAGTTATATGCATACATGTACGCTTTGATGTGTAGTATGGTAGAAATGATGAAGTTAACATGAAATTTGTGATTTTGAATGTTTGAATGGTATTTTTAGGTTGAAATATGACATGTATGAATGACAGTGAATTTTAATTATTTTTCGAGATATTTAAGAACTTCGGCTCACTTGGGGGGTCAACCCTCAGATCGATCAAAAATGTCAAACATGATCAAAAATCACTGGAAAAGGGTCATAAAGTGAGGGGATACCGAAGGGGTTCAGTCCACTTGGAGGAGGGACCAAACCCCAATGGGTCCAAATTTTAGTGGTGGGCTGGGTCTTGGCCTTGTAAGGTTGTTTTGTGGTGTTGGTTTCTGTAACAACAGGCATAGTTGCCTCGGTTTGTGTTTTGTTGTGACATGATATGGTCTATTCTGGTTCATGAGAGTATATGGTGTAAGTTTTATATGAGATATGATTGTATATGAGGTATGTAGGTTGTGGACATGAATTTCATAAGATATGCATGTGTTGTGGGTGAGGTCCTTATGTGGCCCTAGCAATTGACATGTATGAGTTTAAGACTGATCCTAGAGTGTGCACTTTATGATTTCCAAAACTCCTAGGAGGGTCTGATGAGAATGTTTATGCATGAGTATGTGTCATGGTGTATTCCTAGATTTGGGTCTCAATTCCTAAAAGGAAGAGGGTGGTTTATACCATGGGTTATAATCCCTTGAAAGGAAATGTGTCAGGATTATTTCTACCATGGATTGTATCCTCTAAAAGGAAGAGGTTGGTTTCTATCATGGCTTAATATCCCTTGAAAGGAAATGTCTTACCTTTGGGTTTCAATCCCTAAAAGGAAATGGTCAGGTTAATGTGTTAGCACATTCCTTGGGTAGAATTCTCTAAAGGAGATATGAGAGTTAGTTTCAAGGTTAGGCAATGCCTAACACCTCATATTTCGATTCATATCATCGACATCACCTCATCATGAGCATTATGCATCATGTACATCCATATTCATTGCCATTCCTTGTACGTGTATATCATTTCATCATTTTGCTTGATTTACGTTCAGTTTTAATTTGTGTTCTTATATGTTATTCAAATCTACCTTGTTTCTACTATAAGAGTGGTTATGAGCTTGGGATAGTTATGGTAAGATTTTTTATATGAGAAGAATTATGAGTCCGATGATGATTATGAGTATGATATTAGTGGTGTGAGAGAAAGTTACTATTTACTATTATTGTGAATATGAAATTAGTGGCGTATGAGAAATTTACCGGTTAACATTTATTGGAGTTTGGTTGATTGTGTTATTATCATCATGAGAATGGGTTATAAGGCATGTGTTGAATGAGAATTTTGCATGGAGTGAGTTGTTACATGATTGTGTAAATAATTAGAAGCATAGTTCCTTGGTTATTCTATTGAGCCTCCAAAGCTCACGCCTACGTACAACAAGTTATCATCAAGGATGAGGTGTTGGACACATATGGGATGGACATGGGAAGAGCATGTTGGTTGTTGTTTTTTGAGATGTTGTTTAAGCTTTTAGTTTATGCTTATTTCATTCTGAACATGGTGTAGTTTGACCTAAATGGGCAATGAATTATCTCAGATTCGGGGGCATGACACTATGTGTGTATGGGAAGGCATGGAGCCTAGTACATAATTAGAGAACTCCATGGCACTTCTTTCTCAATAGGCTTTTCTCCAAAAGCTTACCCCCCATCAGATTGTTTTGCAAGAAAGCAGGTACGTGATGCTTGGTGATGAGGAATATTAGTAGATTAGGATATTTGATTGTTATTAGATTAAGGCTTATCTAAGCATTGCTTTGATGTAATAGATAGTTGAGATTATTTTCCAGATTTTAGTATTGATTTTGCTTTGATTTGAATTATTGATATTAAAGAATTTTAATATTAATTTCAGATTTTATTTCAATTGATTTAAATACTTCCGTTGTACATGTTTCCTGTTTTTCTGCATATGGTTTGGATAGCCTGTCCCATGTGGAATGGAGTGAGGGTTGTGTCTCAGAATTTGAGTCCACCTTGATAAAAGGGCCAGGATTTGGGAAGTAACACTTTCGACCCATGGTATACAATTCCTTAATCTCTATTTTTGGTTATGGAAATCCTACCAAAGATGTCACACCGAACACCCTCAATGATAAGCACAACACACAACTTACAAGTAGTTTGTTGCGCTTTCTCACCCTCAACCTTCTCCATAAGATTTTTAATCTTTATATGCATCACACGCATGATCGTAATATGCCATAACAGTCCATGTATCATCATGCCATTACACAGTCAACAATTCGATAATCACATATGCATAGTTCAAAACATCATAACAACTTCCAGATCATATAACACACCCATACCAATTAATAATAAAAAAAATAATAATTTAAAATCAATAAGTTGTCACGCCCGAGATCCCGTGACAGGAATCCCAATGAGGGGTAGCACGGATCTCGAGTTGAGACCTTTGGGATCGACGCATGGACCGCAAATTTCTACCAAACCACAAGAAAAATAAAAGTAATAACTTACATTTATTTAATAATGATCAGAGTGTGGAAGTCTAATATCAAATGAAATAAAATGAAAGATTACAAAAATCAAATGGTCTTGACTATAGTTGAGCAAAGGCCTACACTGGTCTAAATAATCCCAAAACGAGTACATCAAAACTTTAATCAAGTTTATTGCAACCATTGCACCCTCAGGGACCACAAAACCAATAACCAATTTAAATATTAAACTAAGTCGAGTAACATCAGCAACAACCACATTATAATCTAACACAACGATTCACTCCTCCCATCCCGCAACATGAGTAAGTTGTGTGAGCCGTTCAATGCCCAGTAAGAGTATTGATGAGAATCAACAAGCACGATTAAAGGATCCATTGCATGTTCCAGTTGGGCCTATTACTAGAGCAAGATCCAAGAAGATCAAAGAAGCACTTAATG
>JAUPMG010091615.1:0-12547 GCA_031762675.1 Pachysandra terminalis
TGCCACTGGACCAACCTTTACTCCTCCACAATGCCATCTTCTGACGCAGATCACCCTCTGGTTGGCATCCATAAGGTGTTCTCTCTGTGCAACGCACCTCGCGTCCACCTCGAAGTCGGTAAAGACCACCGCTGTGCTCTGGTTGAGAATCACAAAATCCTCAAATACGATATCTTTACAAACCGAGGATAAAGCGTCCTTAACCACATTCCAGTCGGAACAAGGAGATTGAACCGAGCAACGAATCGCGAAGGCCCATTTCGGCGACGATGGACAAACGGCAACAACCGGACACCACCCAAGATTTGCTACACCATCAGATACCATGTTTTCCTCTACCAGATTTTTTAGCTGAAACTTCATGGACGTAGAAAAAAATTCCTCCCTATCTTTTCTGACTTGGACCGACTCCTCCTTCACCTTAAGCACATCTCTATGATATACTTCCAGTCTCTCTTTAGCGTATTCATTGGAAAGAACAACATGCCATGCCTATTCGCGTTTCTGATCGAGGTAAGCTTGATGAAGAGACCCCTACGATTCCTGTTCTGTTCCATCATGAGCACCCTGCCTGCGACTCTTGACGAGCCCAGGTATCCTAATGAATGCTTGGAATCCACACCCTCCAATTTCTCAAGAACCAAACTATTTCGTCCCCCTGCAACACCATCCAGCTTGACAGTGGACCACATCTTTCCGTAATGCGCAGCCATTGATTCCCGACATTACTGAAACCTTCCACCATGATTACTTTGTTCTCGATTCGAAAATTCCGTCTAACAGATCCTTTGTATTTAATATTTAAAAATTAAAAACACACTATTATCCTAGATTAGGATTTTATGCATGACTTGTATCTTAAACATAAAATATTATCTTATAAAAATATTATGAATTTCTAATTTAGTTAATATACACACACATTATATGTGTGGGTTTATCATAACAAAAACATGTTAATTTGTCATATTTTGACTTTATGTTTAATAGATTATGTAATATATTTATGACTTTCCTTTACACCTAATGAGGTTTTTATTCACTTTCCATGTGTCAGCGCACGTAACGACTGGCTTCCAAGTTAATATATATGGTATGTATATGTGTATCATATCAAAAACATGTTAATTTATCATATTTTGACCTTATTTTTGTATAAAAATAAATATTGTATTATGTATCCATCATTTTCCTTGTGTATCCACCGTATCCATGATTTTTACAACGTATCTATGCGTATCTGATACGCTACTGATACATATCCGTTTTCCGGCCAATCAATACGCTACCTCAATACGATTTTTTAAACCATGAAATATGATTGCCGATTTTTCTAGTTTTCAATGCAAAAGTCTCCCTTAATCTTACTTGGGGATTCCTCTTAGCAAGGGTATGTGCAAAATGGAGTTCCTTATTCCTTTTTTTGATAAAATCCGAACTAGAATTAATGGATGCAAAACTAATCTTCTATCTTTGGATGGTACAATTACTCTTATTAAGAGTGTGCTCTCTTCTATGCCCATTCATTTGCTGTCTACTATAGCGGTTTCTACTAACGCTATTAAATTATTTTTTTTTTTTTTTGGAAAGGTAAGTATATTAAAAAAAGGGGAAAAGAAAAAGAGGAGGAAGTATGTACAAAAGGCTAGCGGGCACACGCAAGAAGCCGACTAACACCATGACAATGGCCAAACCACATAACCCACCCATACACTGATGATAATAGAAACATAAACCCCAATAGGAGAAACACTAAAAGATAGAGCAGAGGATGTCCAAAACTGAAGACAGCAGTAGAGAAGCATCCCGCCATAGTGCACAAAGCACAAGCCTTAAGACAGTCACCATGATAGCAGAACATCAAGGCAAACTACCAAGTGTGTTTACTATGGTAATCATGAAGAGGGAATGGATTATGTTTTTGCTACTGGTGGTCTGGCTACCTCCGTTTGGAGCTATTTTGTTCCTATCTTCAACATGAACTTCATGGCTGGCCATGAGGTTAAAGATATTTTGTGAATCTGGTTTGCCTTTAGTTCTAAAGAATCTCAAATGAATATGCTACATTGTGTTCTTCTTTCGGTTTTGTTTTGGGAAATAGGGAAAGAACGAAACCATAGGCTTTATGAGAATCATTTTAGATCGATTGACAAGCTTATCATTGATATTAAGGGATGGCTCTTTGATATTGCTGGAATTTTAAGAGTGACTAAAGCCCCCTCCTTTAATGATACTCTTAGCCTTGCCATTCTTGGGATTCAACCGATATCACCTCAATTCAAGGCTCCTTTATTTATCAAATGGATCCATCGTATTCAACATTGAGTTAATCTTAATACGGATGGCGTTAGTAAGCTTAATGGTAATAGCAACGGCAGTGGAATTCTCAGGGATCATAAAGGTAACTTCATTTTTGCTTTTGCCCATTTCTACGGAACTAGTAACAACCTAGTGGCTAAATCTAGAGCGCTTGTTAATGGGATCAGATACTTGAGAAATTTTGGATTTCGTAACATTGACATTGAATCAGATTCAAGGACGGTGGTGGAAATGGCTAATGGTAACTTTAGATGTCATTGGTCTATTTCCTTTTGGAATGATGAGATTGTTGACTTTCAAATTACTCGTATATTTAGAGAAGCAAATGCATGTGCGGATTCGCTAGCGAATTTTACCTGCCGAACTCGTAGTAACTCCACTTTTCATAGAAGAGAGGATCTTCCTCAACAGACGAAAGCTACTCTTCGTATTGACTACAGTGGATTACCTTATATTCGGTGTTAATGCTTGGTCTTTTTAGTAGAAAATGTGTTTTGTAATGCTTGGTCTATAGAAGCATCCTCATCATGCATTTCTACATCATGTGTTCTACTAGGGTAAGGCTCATCATGTCCCCTATATGTAACTCTTTCTCATTTCTAATGCACAGGTCGGGGACTTCGCCTCAACCCCCTCCACTATTCGAGTGCCTCGAAAGCCTTTTGGCCTTTGGGGACTACAAATTATGAAAAAAAAACCAAAAAAAAAACAAAACAAACATAATGGGGCACCATCAAATAGGAGGGATAAATTTTTCACTTAATTAGTTTTGTATACTTGTAGATGTTTTGATATCATTTGGGACAGTCTTCTCTTGGAAAGTTATTCAAAATTCAATGCAACATCTAATATTAACCAAGAAGGTAATTGTGTTAAGAAAAAGAATGAATTAACCAAGTAGTATCAATAATTGTTTTCCATCTGATAGGGTTAGATTAATAATATTCAATTGAGCAAGAAAGCATAAAATACACATATTTTGTGATAAAAAAAGAAATCTAATCTTCAGGAAAATAGCAAATTTTAATGCGCAATATATGACTAGAGACCATTATATAATATTGAATGGAACCATGACAGAAAATAGACATGCATTTACGTATGTGGACCAACATGTACCAGCAAGCTTCTAAATATCGATATCGCTAGATCTACGCCTCCAACAACCACCAACCTCCACCCCAAAAAATAAAATAAAATAAAAAAAAAGAAAGATATATCAAGGGATATATCAACGTCACCCAAAATTTAAGGAAATGGGGAAACATCAGGAGAAAGCAAGAAATTTTGAATGAAACTTTATAGGATGCTGATTTTGTGCATAATCATTCATTAGACACGCCAAGAAACAGAAACAAAAAAAAAATGTTTCAAATTCAAAAAATAATGACATATTATCAAAAGAAAAGGGTCCCAGCCAAAATATACAATGAAATGTAATCAAAACATGTGCTCATAACCATATAAAGACCGTTAGAAGCCAGTGTCATCATCTCTATCCCGGTTGGGGTGAGGAAAAACTGATCCACTAGGTCACACAATACCAGTCCTATGACATGGTTTTGTGTATGCTCATAAAATTTACAACCTTCCAGTAGTCATCATCACTAAGTAGACATGCATATAGAGACAAGAATAATGTGTATGCTCATAATATTCTTAACTATACCCACAGCTCTGGTGCACATATGACCCATAAACAGAGCCATACAAAGATCCACAATCACATGATATGGAATTGAAAACCATACGACCCAAAGCCATGTCCATGCAGAGGTGTGATTGAGGATGATCCTGCTCATAACAACATCCATCAAAACAAGACTATGAGGAACAAATGTCTCCTCATACTGACCCATCTTCATGGTTTAACATATAAGCTGATTCGGCTCATATTGGTTGGTTCTTACAACTTTCAGCTGGTACGAGTCAGGTATAGGCCCTCGAGTTTAGAAAAATCTAAAAGCACCAAGTATCAGCTGATACATACGAGTATCAAAATGGACCGGCCAGCTATATTATTCTAGACCAATACAAAGTAGTGGATCACTAGAAAAAAAAAAAAGTAAACCCTAATCCTTGTATATGTCATAATGTTGCTCATTTATCCTTAAAAAATGAGAGAAAAGGGCCTAACGATACAAACCGGGAGATAGAGCGAGAAAGGAGAGATTTTAAGAGAGTTATACAAAGAGATCAAAAGAGAGACACAAAGTGATAGAAAAAGAGAGTGATAGGTACGTATCTTATTCTCTACTTCTGTTCAATCGAAGAAGAGGTTAGTCTGTGGTTTTTGAAAAATCAAAAAAGATTATTTAATTGAACTGTGACAACAATTGCCTTAAAGTACGTTTTTGGATTGCAAGAATCCAATAGTGGGGATTGGAATTGGTTAGTGTGAAATTCAATTCTTGTGTTTGGACGACAAATTCTCATGGGAATTGAAATTATATGGGAAAAAAAACACCCAATTTTCATGATTCATGAGAATTACTATTCACACCCTAGAGGATCTTTATCGTAATTCCCATGCAACATAAATATTCTATTCTGGCTTATTTTTTCCAAAAAGGTTTATTGCCATTTATCTCACAAATTGGGAAGTGGGGTGGGGGCTATCCAAGTATTATTTAACCTTTTTATATAATTTTTATGAATATTTCTTTATATATTATCATCATAATGAGCTCCTCTTCTATTAATCAAAATCTTTATTTTTGTCATTTGTTTGCTTCATTGAGTAGTTTTTTTCTTTTCCTGCGTTAAGAGAATCTGTCACATGAATTGACTAAATAATAAAAGAGAAAGAAATACACTAGCTATGCAAATTAGATAAATGAAGAAGCCATATCTAACCTGGCAAATTTTTTCCAAAAAGGTTTATTGTCACTTATCTCACAAATTGGGAAGTGGGGGCTATACAAGTATTATTTAATCCTTTTATATAATTTTTATGAATATTCTTTTATATATTATCGTCATAATGAGCTCCTCTTCTATTAATTAAAATCTTGATTTTTGTCATTTGGTAGCTTCATTGAGTTTTTTTTTTTTTTTTTTGGTGTTAAGAGAATCTCACATGAATTGAATAAATAATAAACGAGAAAAAATACACTAGCTATGCAAATTAGATAAATGAATAAGCCAAATCTAACCTAGCAAACCCAACCAACATTTTATCATGTTACCTTCCAATATATATATATGTATTAGCATGTTTGGGTCAACCTGATATAGGGTGCCCATGCCATTAGTTCAACCTAAAACCCACCCAATTAATTGTTAGGGTTGAGTGGGTTCCTCTTATTTAGGCGGGTATGGGCTGACTATGTCAAGACCCAACCTACCCATTCATGACCAGAACCCAATCAACCCTATTGACACCCTTATAATATAGGGAGGGTGCTAATGTCCGCAAGTAAACTCGAACCCGCTCGAATAATAGTTTGGATTTTGGGTTTATAATGCCAACTTTATCAACCCATCCAAACCAACTTGACAAACGTATGAAGAGAACGGTCATTTAGTGTCCCAGTCCCTTTTGTCGTTTGACTTGAATCAGACTTAATGCTAACCCTAGTTAGGTTTTTTCGATATGGGTAATATTGAACCATTTGATATACATTGTTGTGCCGTTCTCTAACAGCTTGAGCTTTTAGAGTAATTGGTGTTTAACATGGTATCAGAGCGGGAGGTCAAGTGACCAAATCCTAGGAGCCCATATTTCTGTGTTTATTCTCCCACGGATGTGTTATTCTCGTGCGGTTGTGTGTGTGTGGTGTGTGTTTGCCTCAATGCCTTGTGTTATCCCTTGGATGTCTTGTTCCTGTGCGGAGCCCGCACGTGCAGGAGGGTATTGAACCATTTGATATACATTGTTGTGCAGTTCTCTAACAGCTTAAGCGTTTAGAATAATTGGTGTTTAACAGGTAAGAATAAATTTTATCTCTCTCCCAATGAGCATATAAACCAAAGACAATAACAATGGATTCTACAATGTCAACCAAACTACAGAATTTCAATACATATGAATTCGAAGCCATATGATTTACAATTCCTATGCATTACACTTCTCATGTATCTTTGAATTCATGCGATATAAACATACCTTTAGCTGACATGGCAATGACAATTATGCACTTTAAGCTATTAAATATTAAAAGTATGCAACCACATGAATTTCAAAACCCCCTTTATTATTTAACAGTTTCTATAATCGCTTTTTAGCATTTTTCATTGGATTAGATTGGGCCAGTCCAACCTGGACTGTACCGGCCTTGATTGACTGGTATAGCAGTTCGTAAAAATACCAGCCAAGTTGCGTATAGTTCCTAGTATCAATACACAACCTTGCACATACATTTCCTGCCCTATACCATGAGAAATACTTGGTCATTATTCGACACTAGTGTGGCATACTCAAAGCGTGCCTCCATAACAAATGGGCTAAAGGGCCGTTGAGCCGAATCTCCCTCTACATCACCTCCCAAATCTTCTCCACTTAAGCTTGAAGCACTATATGTCTCGTCATCATCACCTCCTTAAACTCTTCCATGTACAGAGTCTTTGCATCATCTTCTCTTTGCCTAGTGGGCTGTCCTTCCCGCACTACTAAACCTAGATTCCTCCGTCAATAACACCTCATCCACAACAATCCCAAGCTCCCACGTAGTACTTGTTATAGTTGAATAGGTTGCTTTGATTATCATCCAGAAAGAAACCTTCACCCACTGATGAAGATGGTCATCATCGTACTTGTCACTAACAAAGTTAGTGATGTTTGGAGGACCGACATTCTCATTACTTGCAGATTTTGCGATAACAAATCCGAATGAGCCCTTAGCCTTGAGGATCCATAAGATCTACAAAGAAGACTTCCAATTAAATCTGTGAGAAAATAAAATGAACATAGAAAGTCTCATTTCCAAACCAACCTTTATCAACGACTTGGGATCCAACTTCTCATACACTTCATTCACTGCATCCCTAAATCAGCATGATGCCCAATATTTTCAGTATAATGGCATTTGGGATTCCAAAAGAAAGTGGAAAGGCATTTAGATTATACAATAGTTCACTTATAAATAATAATAAAGAAATGCAAATTTAACGAATATAAAAACAAATAGATGACAATGAGGGCCATGAGTTGTTCTCCGTCACCCTTAACACCTGTAAATCAGTTCCATGATGACCACCAAATCCCACAACTTCTCCCATAGCACATTGCTAATAATTATGTCCTTTACCCTCATTCTTCACTGGAATGCGTTCCAACCATCCCTAGTGAAAAGGTGTATCAAACCAATATGGTGCTTTTGGAGGCTCTACAAAGCAACTTAATTTGTGGCAAAGCATGTAGACCCAAATTGTACCATGTCTCATCCACAAACCACGCTCAACTTCATTAAGATCTTGTTCAAAATATCTTATCTTATTTGCCGATATAGTCGATACGTATCTTGTATCCACTGTGTTGGCACGATACACACTTGTGTTTTCGGATAAATTAATTTCTACATTGTACAAGTCGATACATGTAACATGTCGACCATATCAGTCAATATGGTCTATATTTTACAATATATCAAGTGTATTTGACCAATATACCCGATACATGTAATGCCTCTGCCTTTTTGACATGCAAAAGCATGAAAAATGAATCATTGATTCATTGTTCAACTTTCTCTCTCTGACCAAAAAACCAAAATCCATTGAAATACAGCCAATTGCATCCTACAATCTTCTTAATTTGATTGGAAACATCTAACATTTGGAGCTTAAAAAGCATTTTTCCTCTTAGCTTTTCAAGATATGCATTGTAAGAGCTTTTTTTTTTATTATTCAAAATTATACCTTTTATGTTTAAGAACATGTTTTGGAGTTCTATTATATGGATCTATGAATTATAAGTAAAATCCATAGATCTAGATGCTTAATTTTTAGTTTTTTCATGCGGCTGCTCGCGCATCAATTTGTTTCCACATTGATATATATTATGTATATGGGTATATAATAAGAAAAACAAGTTAATCTATCATACTTTTAAATCCTTGCATCTTAACGAGTCTTGTTTTAAGTATTCTCTATTTTTAAGTGTATTCACAATATCCACAGTTTTTACAGCGTTTCCACACGTATCCAATACGCACCTCGATACATATCCATTTTTTAACTGACCGATATGTTACCTCGATACGATATTTTGAATCATGACTAAAATACAGTTATGATTGTACAAGAAGTTGCTAACTATCCTCCCATTATCAATCGTAGTCCTAATGGTAAGACAGTCCACAATAGCCTTCTTGATAAGGTCAATGAAATGGCTGCATGCGCTGTCTAATAGCCTACATTTAGAATGCATCATTATCCTTGCCTTCACAAATACACTCCTATTGTCTACTACCAAGTGCACCAAATTCTTTCTTGTTATCTCATTAATCACCTTCTTTAGAAAGCCAAAAAAGTAATTTGCATCCATAATCCTCTCCGATGCATCAAATCACTATAGGAAAACTCTGGCACCCTTATAGTACATAGTCAAGTTTATAATCAACTACTGTACATTATAATGCATCCATCAGCCTGCTATAAGGGCCTCAAGAAGTCAATGTACTTATTGGTTTTTTCCGTCAACATATCTAGATACTTCCCTGATCTCGTGGAGTTTACGGGGAATCACCTCTCTGCCAATTCGTTGGATCACATCTACGATGTACTTATGGTAGTGGTTGGCTGTAGCACCGGAGAGGATTTGATAGAATACGAAAACCCTAATAATAAACCACACCACAGTCTCCAACTTCCTTGGGTTTAGTGCCTTTTATCCATCTTTGCTTGGAATCAACACTCTTGTAGGAAGATACAGCACCATTCTAGCTAAGTTGCATGCGAAAAGTAAGATCACTCCCCAAGTTGACCTGGCATCCCCAAAGATATCCAACCACTACCACTCTAGAAGTCCCATCACCACCCCTACCATGCCCCAAAACCACCACCATACACTAACTCCTTTAAAGTGCTTTGCTGCCTCCTCTTCCTGTCATGTCAATATGGCACAAACATGCTGTCAATCCACATCATATCCTTAGTCTCACATTCTTGGGGATAAACAAATCCTTCATCATTATCATCATCACCAAAACCAAATCCAACCCCATCACCTTCAAAAGCCAAGGTACCACTCAGCTCTATTTGTATGGATTTGTGTACCTTTTTATTCTTAATACCACCTACTTCTTCACCTCTTTTATTTATTGTTAGAACAGACGAGTGGGCCTAACGCCGATAAGCCCATCTCTCTTTGTTTAATTTATTTTTCTATTTACAGTTTGCCCCAACTCTAGTTAATATATAAGTGTTCTCTCTAATTGAGATGAGTATGTTTTGGTGCCATAACATGGTATCAGAGCACATGGCTTGATACTGTTCACGGGTACTATTTATGAGTACTGTTCACGACAACTCTTCTTCCTTTCTTCTTCTTTTCTTGTTTTTATTTTTCTGCTGATCTCGCCCGCTCCAGCCAAGAGGTAGCGATCTCACGCTACCTCTCGGGTTCCCCATAGAAGTGAGGTAGCGATTGCGCTATCTCTTTCTAGCAGTTTTCGGGTTTTTTCTCTTTCATGGATCGACTATTTTAGGGCTTTACATGGTCTGATCTGAGTTTGGTTTGTTGAGTTTGATTGATTTTTCCCACGAAAGCCTGATTTTGAAGGTGTGATGAGGTTTCTTCTTGAAGAAGATTATTTCGCCTACCGAAAGGGTTACCGTTGATCGCGATTGGCACGTGGAGGGGTGTAAATTCCCCATATTTCTCATTTTTTGGTGAGCATTTCTGTTGCTGTTTTTTTTGGGTTGTGATATCATCATGAGTACTTCCGAACAGAATATGCTGAACCAAAACCGGTTATTTCTAAAATTGTGTCGTCATCTATGCGTCCCATCGTCAACGCTTAGATGGGCACAATTTTCAGCATTGGCACAAGAATATTTTGTTTGCTATTCATGGCATGGATAGGGAGGAGTATCTTACGGGGAGCTCCCCGGATCCAAAAACCGATCTGGCGGGTGCTAAAGTCTGGTTAAGGGATGATGCTAGATTGTATAATCAGTTGATCTATTCTATGGATCCCAAAGTGTGTCTTGGTGACCCATTGCGATACAGCTAAGGAACTATGGGAATACCATATGGTACTATATTCGGGCAAAGACGATCTAAATTGTCTTTATGATGTATCTCTATCCTTTTTTCGATCGGAGCAGGGTGATATCCCAGTTAGTAAGTATTTTGCTGCCTTTAAGAAGGTATATGAAGAGCTGATTGAGTTAATGCCATTGACTTCATATGTGAACCAGATGAGACAGCAGCGAGAATAGCTAGTGTTCATGGTTTTTCTGAGTGGAATGAAATTAGAGTTTGACCCCTCTAGATCACAGATTCTTGCCAGTCGCAAGTCTTCACTGACTGAGGTTTATTCTCGGGTGCTTCGCTCCGATCGTTCTGCCTCTAGTACTATAGAAACGAGTGATCGCGCCGCGTTGGCCGATCAAGTCCCGTCAGGAGGACGTAGTGGTAGAGGGGGAGGACGCGGAGGGCGTGGGGGCGTGGACCCGATGGGAGGATTATATGCTTTCACAGTGGTGGAATTGGTCACACGCGTGACGAATGCTAGAAATTACATGGCAAGCCTCCTACTTCTCGATCTGCTCATATCATTTCTGGATCCGTCCAGGACAATTCTACAGGGGTGTCAGTGCCTCCCGACGACGGCAGTATCCGTCTCACAACTGGGGAGTATTCTCGGTTACTGGCCAATCATTCTTCCACCATTGCGACTATGGCTCAGACCGGATCGTCCTACTCTGCATACATATATGCATCTCCCAGAACTTGGGTCCACATGTATTTTATGCACATATTCTCCCACAACGTTTCATCCCGACGTCAGAGTGGCGGATGGGTCTTTTGTGGCTGTCAAAGGAATTAGCATTGTTGTTCCTACGCCCACTATACGATTATCCTATGTTCTATATCTGCCTAATTTGCCTTTTAATCTATTGTCTGTGAGTGCTCTTACGAAAGAGCTTTACTGCCAAGCTAATTTTTACATTGATCATTATGTGTTTCAGGATTGTTCGACGAGGCAGACGAGTGGTAGGGGGCGTCGCACTTCAGGAGGTCTCTACGTGCTGGAAGATGGACCAAATTCTGTAGCATGTTCCAGCTTGTCTCCCACCCCTTTGGAACTTCACTGTCAACTTGGCCATCCTGCACTTCCGAGTTTGAAGCGTCTATGTCTGTCTCAGGTATAATTACGAGAATTATTTTGTGAGTCGTGTCAGTTTGCGAAATATCATCGTATGTCATATGTATCGAGTCCAAATAAACGAGCATGTGCTCTATTTGAGTTAGTCTGTTCCGATATTTGGGGTCCTTGTCCTGTCCGGTCAAAAACTGGTTACCGTTATTTTGTAACCTTTGTGGATGACTATTCTAAAGTCACATGGATTTATTTAATGAAGCAGTGTTCTGAATTATTATCTATTTTTTCTGCCTTTTATGCTAAAATATACACTCAGTTTTCTATCCCAATTCGTGTACTACGTAGTGATAATGCTCGTGAGTATTTATCTATGTCGGAGTTGTCTCATCTTGATGAGATTCTCTTGTATGATCTCATCTGAGTTCCTCCAAGTATGCTTGTCACTCATGTTAGTCCTCCGGTTCAGACATATGTTCGTGGGTCACGCACGATTTTTGGTTCCTCTCCCGTAGCTGCTCCAGAGTCGTCCTCTACTGTATCGGACTCCTCGTTGCCTGATCCACCGGCTGATCTTGATGCACGTATTGCTCTTCGGAAGGGTCTTCGTGACTGTGACATGTATCCTATTTCAGCCATAGTTTCATATGCAGGCTTATCTTCGACTATACAGGCATTTATTTCTACATTGGATGATGTCACAGTCTTTATGTCTTTATCTAAGGCCTTGTCTTCTCCCGGTTGGCAAGCGGCCATGTTAGATGAAATGACAGCTCTTGAAATGAATCAGACATGGGATTTAGTGGCCTTGCCTCCTGGCAAGAAATCTATTGGATGTAAATGGGTGTATGTTGTCACAATGAGCCCGGATGGGTCTGTTGCTCGTCCTAAAGCTCGATTAGTTGCGAAGGGGTATGCTCAGACTTATGGTGTTGACAATATAGACATTTTTTCCCCAGTTG
>JAUPMG010091625.1:0-12547 GCA_031762675.1 Pachysandra terminalis
ATATATATATATATATATATTGTTGGAATTAAACTGGTGAGGGACTCGTTATCTCTTGATTTTTATGGTTAGGGTGATCTTTTAAAGTTTACCTTCCAACATAGTTTTATTTTTTTTACGTACTGAACATAATCGCATGATTTGTTTTATGTCTGGCTTGTTCTGATTTTGCTATTGTTCGTCGCAAAATATGAAAGTTTGCTCTTCTGTTGCCTTGCATGAAGATCTATAAAAATGGTAATAATATAAAACTTCAATCATAATAAACCATGGGGATATATGTGAATGTGAATTCATAAAGATTAAGTTATTTTTACATCTCGTTTCTTTCCCTTTCCCTTCATTTTCTGACTTGCATGTCGATTTAGTCGCGTATTTAATAGCTAGATATAGTAGATCACTTCTTATATTTTAAAAATTAATAACTTTTTACCTTGTTTTTTTTAAGTTAAATAGAAGATTTTCTGCAGTATCTTAGAATTTTTGGCCGCCCTTGTAGGTGCCAGTTTCTACTGATACTCTTTTAGTAATATATATATATATATATATAATTTGCTATATTGATGGTATTTACCAAACCATATTTAAAATGTGACTTTTTGTTCCGTTTAACTCATTTTTTTTTGCCCTTTTTCCAAATTAGGGATACTTTCAACAATCACCCTTTTATCAAATTAAAAGTATGGTTTTTGTTTTAACTTAAATATTTATTAATCCCATAATCATATTAACCTAACTATATTATTACAATAAGTAATTTTTTTTTTTTTTTGTTTCAGAAAATTTTCTTCTACCAATTGTATTTTTTCATTTCTATCTAAATTTATTAAAAATATTCACTTCTTACTAACTTTTAGCGTTTGAACATCCAAGAAATATAATCTACAAGACCAAGTCAAGAATTTTTAAGTCTTTCTGTAGTTCCATGTTTTAAAGCTTATGAATAACAATATAATATAGTTCTTAGTACTTAAAACAGGCCTAGCTAGGGACGCTTATGTCATACACTGGAGGTAGTAGGATGTATTGTTTCTGTCTTTATAATTTGACATTTCTATCATAGTTGTAATCTGATCGAGTGTTACGAGAACTTTAATGGGTCCTTCTTGTTTCCCTAGCTAAAACTATTGTTTCAAGTCAAGAATTTTGATTATAATTTGTTTCTGTCTTTATAATTTGACATTCTATCTATAATTTGAAGCCCAATTTTTTTGTCAAATTTCACCCTCTACAATAGAATTCTGTCTCCGCCCATAATATATACCATGTTGAGATATCAAATTCATGCTATGTCAAACTTAATTGCCTTTTAGACAACTGCTATGAATGGTTAACCAAATTCATCTAGAATGGTTTCAAGAATGAAATAGGTGATTAATATATTATCATTGTTCTTGATATTGGTACGAATATAGTATTTAGGGACATTTTTATAAACTCTAGAGGCTTGCATATTACTTGTAGGGAACTTGTAGCAGATAAATGTTGGTGAAAGCAAAGAAATATGGGTCAGAGGACTATTTTACTTTTATACAAGTTTCAAATTTGAGTAAGTGGTTAAGATAGCTTGAATGTAGAATACAGTTTGAGAGAAATGCTTGTAAAAAAATGTTAGAGGGTGCATAACAATGATGTAAGATCATGGCAACCATGCATCAGAACCAACTAGTATAAAGATATGAATTTAAAGAGAAATTGATTTGCCATAAATAAGTGTCGATGGGGTTAAAGAACTGCTCTAGTCAACAAAGTGAGGGATTTTTCTGTAGTTTTGTTCTCATAATACTTAAACAGATTAGAACTTAAGTTAGTTTTGATCATAATTGTTTCTCAAGTCCTTGTTAGTTAAGTTTAAAGGTCCAAATGATCTAAGTAACAGATCTAATGCAAATGAGCTAAGTAACAGATCTAACGGTCTAAATGATCTAGATATTAGACCTAATGGTCCAAATGATCTAAGTAGCAGTCTAACGGTCCAAATGATTGAGGTATTAGATGTAGCGGTCCAAATGATCTAAACAACAAATCTAACAGTCTAAATGATCTAGATAATAGATCTAACGGTCCAAATGATCTAGATATCAGATCTAACGATTCAAATGACCTAGATATCATATCTAACGATCTAAATATTCTAAATATAACATCTAATGAACTAAATGGCCTAAGAAATATATCTAATGTCCTATGTGATCTAGATATAAGATCTAACAATCTAGATGAACTAGATTTTAGATCCAACAGTCCAAATGATCTAAATATTAGATCTAACGATCTAAATGACCTGAAAATAAGATCTAACAGTCTAAATGGATTAAGAAATAGATCTAACGGCCTATGTGATCTAAATATTAGATCTAACAGTCCAAATGATCTAAAATCATATCCAAATCATATATTAATCCATTTTCTTTAGAATTACGGTTGGTTTGATCCCACTTTGTGTAGGTTGGCAGTCTGACCAATTAAATTAGGCTCAGCTACAACTAGAAAAAAAAATCATATTTTAATTCATTTCTTTTCAAAACTATAATTGGCTTGATCTCACGTTTTGTACGTAGGCAGCCTAGTAAACTAAATCAGGCTCAGTCACAACTAAACCAAAATATACTTTGTCCTGCAAATATGAAGGACTAGTAACAATAATGATATAACAAAATAAGGTTTAAAGCTAGAATCAAAGGGATAATAGAGGATGTAGGAAGCATGATATCAGCCCTCCCCACTCATTTTTTTATTGCGCTTTATTTCTTTTCTTCTTTTGACTTATCGAACAAGGAGAGAAACTGAGAGTGGCGGCAATGAAACTCTTCCTCCTCTGAAAGTAGTATTTCCACTGTCTTATATGTCAGCAAATCCATCAACTAGGCTTTATTAGTTTGATAAAAGTATCGTAGGCAACAAGGGAAGCTCAAAATTTAGACTGTGCTACAAATTTATCATAATGGATTCTCTTGAGAGTGCCGGCAAACAAATTGTGTCACAAACAACAGTTGATCCACAATTATCATCATCTCCTTTTTTAATCAATCTTGGAAGAAGATCTTTAAAATAGATGTTCCAAATCTTATTGTTTATATTGATTGTATCAACAATGGGATGCAAAACTCATGGGTACTGCAAAGGTGGCAAAACAAGCTCCAGTAGATCTTCCGGGAACAAAGGATGCTCTCATCTGCTCTCTTGTATCTACCCGCCTATGAATGAAGCTTTTTAGTTTCCTTAACCAAGAACTCAACCAAGGAGCCATGGAACCCGTCCATGAGGAATGCATTAGGGTCATATATATCAGCATTGTAGTAGTAGTAAGCTCACTCCAAAAGGTTAAATATTATTCTATCCTCCTGTCTAATTAAAGAGTGTCTTATACTATCCAGTGTTAAACTCTCACTCTTATCTACCCCTTTTTTTTTGTCAATCTAATAGGAAAAGTTGTAAAAGCTTGAATAGATTGAATTCTTCTTCATGCTAGACTTGACAGATAAAATCTAAACGATGCAGGATTATTTTGACGGGTTTGGTTGACGAAAATGGAGGTGGTTCTTGAGGAATTTAAAGCATAAGGGTTCAAAATAGAAGTAGGCATATTTTAGTAGCTTGACTTTCATTGATGACTAGAGAGAATAGATCTAAAGCTGAGAGAGTAACAGAGTAGAACAGAAACAGAGAAGGGGCAGAAAGAGAGAGAGAAGCATACTTGATTTCTAATATACTTTTTTGCTTCCGCCTTCTTCTTCTTCTTCTTTTTTTTTTTTTTTTAAAATTTATTTGTTTTAAATCTCTTCCAATGATGACCTACGAAATGGAAAGAGATGGGTAGAATTAAAAGGAAGAAAATTAAAAAGAAGAAGAAGACGGCAGCAAAAAGTAAATTAGAATTAAGTATATGCTTTTCTCTCCCTTCCCCCTCCCCCTCCCCCTTTTTGTTATGTTCTACTCTGTTATTCTCTCAGCTTTAGGTCTATTGCCTTCCAAACATATATTAATCCAAAACATCATAATTTGTAGGGGAGGGGGCTTATGTCGTTAATACTCTTACCCTAAGTCATTAGAACGCCAAGCGGGTGCGAGAGCAAGAGCGCCAAATTTCAAATTCACTTATGGTCCAGAGTGTCTGTATATATACTATATATATTGTACATATAAATTATAGTTAATATAAAATATATGTATATTAATAATTTTAATAATAAAAAATATTAGTTTTTATTCACTCTTTGACATCATATATGAGAAACAAAAATTTATTTACATCCTTGTTTTTTGGGAAAAGAAGGAGTTTCAAAGAGGTCTATGATATTTAGCAAAAAAAAAAAAAAAGAGAGGGTTTATGATATTAATTTAATTATTTATTATTAGACGTGAGAAATGAAAATAAGGGTGGAGGCATTGTTAGCAAAACGCCATTTAAAACGGCATTTTTTTGAAAAAAAACGTGTTTTATTGCATAAACGTTTAAAACGTTTTGTAAGCGAAAAAACGCGTTTTTTTTTAGATACCGTTTAAAACGCGTTTTTTTTATGTTTTTTTGAAAAAAAAAACGCGTTGAAAAAAGTTAGTATTTAAAGTTGACCAAAAAAAAAAAAGTTGTCAGTTGGAAGTTCCAATGACAAATACGTGCTAGCCGACAACTTTATTTTTGTGTTAAAAGGTTTTATAACAAGTTCCAACAAAAAAAAATTTATTGTTTAATTATTAATACTTATATATATATATATATATTGACGTTTTTTTGAACAAGATACGTATTAAACACGAATTATTTATTAAACGTATTTTTAACGTTTTCATTTATTTGATCATTTTTTTTACTACGTTTTTTTAAATTAAAATCGTATTAAACTCGTATTTTTCCCGTTTCATTTTTTTGACGTTTCACGTTTTGCTAACAATGGGTGGAGGATATATCTTTCAATTAGAAGAGTTTTTTTTTTTCTAGGAAAATTTAAATTTAACCGCTATACTTCTCGTTTCTTTCTTTCTTTCTTTTTTTTTTTTTTTTGTGTAATTGTCTTTACACGTTTAGCAAGAGATATAAATGTTTTCTAGAAAAAGTAATCAAAAATCAATCCGCACTCAAAGTGGATTCACGGATTCCAAAAATCAATCCGCGGTTCCAGATTTTTAAATCCACATGTTAGTGCCACATCCACATTCCAAATGCGGATTCACGTTTTGAGTATCGATGTGGCACCCCACCCAGACTAATCATTAGCTTCTGTTGATCGAAAATCGATCGGTCACGATCTCCTCTCATTATTTTCTCTGATTATGATCGATTTTGTAATCAAAGATGTGTGTGCCAAAACTTGTGTAATTCAAATGAGTGAGAGGTTTTGATCCAACACCGAAGATATTGCTCGACCAAAATCTCGAGTAGAATTTAGGGTGTGTAATCGGTCCCATGTGTAAATAGATAAATTAGTTCAGGCGTTTGTTAGAGGTTGGAGTTTGTCTCCTTAGCTGGTTCGAACTTTAAAATTCAATAATCAAATGTGAAGTATTGGAATTGCAATAATTAATTGTCAGTCATCGATCGACCAGAAGAAGCATAAACAAACAAAAACAAAAGATAAAACTCGAGGACCTGATCCATCTAAGTTGTGGGACATGAAGTTGTGGGTGCACGGTTCTAGTCCGAAATGGCTGTTGAGGGTGCTCAATGAGGCACTTGTGGATTTACTCAACGACCGTTGATCGAGGGCCATGCATGCTGGGAGTTGCCCAATAGGACTAAAAGATAGCAAAACTAATCTCAAAGTAGCAGGTAAGTATAGAAAACCTATGGAGGTTTAGACTGCAAATGACTATCTGTGATTGTTGTTGACATTTGTTGGCAGGGCCAGAGCCAGAAAAAAATTCTTAGGGGGACCAAAGTGTATTTAGAAAGTAAAAATTAAATGAAAAGTAAAAAGGAAAAAAAATATCATTTTTAATAACCATATAACAAATTTAATTTAATCATTATCGTAAAAATAAATTTTTTTATCAAATCGTAAAACTAATATCAAGACTAATAAAATAATGTATATAATCGTACCTTTGGAAATATATATTATTAATTTTATATGCTAACTAGTGTAAATAATTTTTTTTTTAAAAATTAAAAAAATAAAAAATAATTGAAAAGAGAAAGGGGCAGTGGGGACCACCATCCACATCCCTCTCCCTCTCTCTTCTCTCTCCCCGACTTTTCCCTTTGCTTTCTCTATCTCCTTTTTCTTCTTCCTCTTCTACTTCCTCCTTTTTTGCAAAACCCTAACTAAAATTTAGTAATAATTGCTGGATTTCAGCTCACACAAAATTTCAAAAATTCCGAGCGCTACAACAACAATCAGATTAGGCGGATTCCAAGCCCGAACCCTTGCCAAGGTAAGTTTTCCCTTCCTTTTTTTTTTTTTTCATTTCTTCATCTATTTAAACCCTAGCCAACCCACTTTCTCAAGCGTCAACAAAACACACAAAAGCCCTCTACTACTACTACAACATTCTCATTTTTTTTTTTATCTTCTATTTCAGTTATCGGGGCAGTCACACACGGTAATACCTTCGGATGACATCTTCAAGAAACATCGATAGACTATGAGGAACTCATTATTGCATTTTACTTTAAAAATCATTTCGAAGGAAACACATTTATATATAATTTCATTGAATTCAAGTCAAAGTCATTCGAATTGGTTGTTTAACCTAGAACCTTGAGAAAATTAATGATAACTCTTCCTTGTAAGGACTATTGACTATAATAACTTTTGCGCATTGATCATGCGTAAACATTGGGATATGATTGTTATATGGAGATATTTTCAATCATCTCTCTAAACATATATGGTTCAAATCGACACCTGTCTTGGCCAATAGGGGATATTTTAGATGGTTTTCTATTTAAATAACAGAGTATGCTCTCAAATAAAAACACTAATGAAACAATGAGAAGATCAAATTCTCTTAACGTATAGCTCACACATATCATATCCCTCGAACGTTAAAGTTCCCTTATTCTTTGATGTGTATTCATGTTGGCATACCTGATACTCGAATTCCTCTCTTTGCTCTTCTCTTTCTCTTATTTATAAGTTATATTTGAGAAAAAACACTCTTGATAGAACGATTATGTGACGATTTAGACTATCTTGAGACACATTCTCTAGACATTATCCTGAATGATGCAATTGTATTGGTGAACTCTTAGCATATTTATGCAAGGCATTCAGGTTCGTTATATGTTACAAATTTCGTATCATAAGTATGGCTAAGAAAAAAAGGATAAGGAAGATGAAGGAATCAACCACACAACTTTACCAAAAAAAAATCAACCACACAATCCCCTAGGCTGTGTTTGGATAGTCGGAATATGCAGGAAAGATCACTTTCTTGCATTTTACGTGTGCTTGGATAGCCATAAAAATGAGTCCCAATAAAGTTTTTCAGCCAAACTCTTTTAACTAAAAGAAAATATCCATTTTCATTTTCCTACAAAAAACACAGGATTTTGTGGGAAAGGAAAACACAACAACACATTCTCCACTTTACTTTTCACATCAAAAAAATTAATTTTTTATTTTTTATTCATTTTTTTTGTCAAATCTATAATAATAATAATAAAGTAAAAAACAATCACCTTTTTTGAGAGGTTTATAAAAAATGAAAAATCCCTCCCTGTGTTTTGTATATTTTTTTTTTTCTTACTAAAAAAAAAAAAGTAGTGTCCACTTTTTTTGTTCTTTGTTTTTTTAAGGGTCGTAAAAATCTATTATATATATATATATGGGTGTCAATGGTTCGTGACTACTCTTTTTTATTTTTCGTTTTTTTATAGGTTGTGAGAAACTATTTTTTTCAAAAACAACTTTAAATAGCTATATCTAATTTATCTTTATTTTATTAAAAAAATTTATTTATACAAGGAACGATAAAATAGGTAGACAAAAAAAAAATTCTAATTCAGTCCTGTTAACCAAAAATCAAACTTAATATTTTCTATCCTTTTCCTGAGGCAACCAAACAACTTCTAAGAAAATCATATTTTACTTTCCAATATATTACTTTCGGACACATTACTTTCCTAACTTTCTAGCCTACTCTTGGCATCCAAACGGAGCCCTAATGAATAAAAGACAAGAAATATCAACTCAGCAAAACATTCACGCTCTCTTCTCTCTCTCTCTCTCTCTCTCTCTCTGTACTAAACATGGAGGACGCCATACTTCTGTACCCATCACCGGGTATAGGCCACCTTATATCTATGGTAGTGCTTGGAAGACTAATACTGAAGCAACATCCTTCCTTCTCCATTACCATCCTGGACACAACCCCACCTTACAACACTGGCTCCACCGCTCCATACATCAACCGTGTCTTCACCACCACCCCATCAATTACTTTCCACCACCTCCCCATCATCTCCCTTCCTCTCGGCTCCACCACCTCTCGCCACCAAATATCCCTTGTTTTCCACTTCCTCCGCCTTAACAACCCCAACGTCCACCAAGCCCTCACTACCATCTCCCAAACCCATACTGTTCGAGTCTTCGTCATTGACATGTTCTGTTCAACTGCTCTCGACTTCTCCAGTTCCCTTAACATCACCACTTACCAGTTCTTCACCTCTAGCGCCACCTGTCTCGCCTCTTACTTGTACTGTTGATCCCTGAAATCGATTATCAAAAGGAAATTGACTAGATGACATGCGTCACCTTGTGAGTGGTTAACCAAAGAGGGAATGTCAGTTCAAAAGCCTTTCTCGTAATAGCCTAAGCTTTGACAACCATTCCAATACGAGATTTCCGTCTATCTTTTTAGGTCAAGCCACCAATAGACAAAAGGAGAGGGTTGGAGATTCCAAGGAACGGATTCAGAGATAGCACAGAGGCAAAGAAGTTTCTAAGTCAGAGATTCTAAATCTGTCAGTCAGTTCTCAATTGCACCAAGTGTCCTTGCTTGAATGAGAATGAGGGCTTTTATAGCCAAAATTCTCGGACAAGGTTCAAGTGACGGATGTCGATCATCGAGGGCCAGACACGGTAGGATGCTCCCACGTGTCCCGGCCCATACCTCAACTGTCACCTGTCACTTTGTACAAGTGTGCAAGCGATCTCTACCTTGTGCTCAGGCCCTCTGATGTGACATCGTCCAGGTGGGTCTGGCCAACTGCCAGCAACCGTCATTGGGTCTGATGGGATGTTTCTCTAGGCCACCATTCCTTTAGGTATCTCGATTTCTCCCATTTTTTGTCTTATTATACAAATGTTTTAAGGAGCTCGAGTCGTTGTCCTCGAGTGATATATTCTAAGGATAACTCCTTGAATATCAAGCCAAGTTATAACTCGTCGTGAGATCACAAGATCTTCTTGGTGAGTTTATTGTTGGTTTGGTTATCAGATCATAAAGTCCGTCTGATAAGTTCGAGTGGTCTCTAACTGATCTCGAGATTTTTAGATCATAAAGTTCATTCTCGGATTTCAGAGTAGGACTAAATTGTCTTTGATTGGCTTCGAGGTTAGAACATAAAGGCTATTCTCGGATCTAGGATAGGATCAAATTGCCTCTATCCAATCTCGAGGTTAGATCATAAAGTCTATTCTCGGATTTGGGATAAGATCAAATTGCCTTTATCCAATCTTGAGGTTAGATCATAAAGTCTATTCTCGGATTTGTATGGTTTTCCTTGTATTTGGACATATTTTTCAAAAGCGGGAAAAGAAATAAATTTTACCCAGGAGGTGCCAGATGGCCTATTCATATTGGTTCAATTTGAATTTTCAAATTGAGGGGTCATCATTAGCCCCCTGCACTTAGAGCGTGTTGATGGGACACGTTATAAGGGCAAACTCGACAAGGCATTAAATGCTTTGGATAACCGTATCATCGCCGAATCTTTGATTAGCCGTAAAACGGTTACTATTCAGAGCACAGGACACACCATATTAAATACTAGGGCTAACGTGTCATTGTGAGATTGAGTATCGTTTGAACTGCTTGGCAGTCCCAAAATCACCCTCGGGAAAACCTAGGCAGTTTCATGATTGCATGGGATTTATAAAAGGAAGGGCAGCGCATCAGACCTTCTACTTTTGTTGTTCTTTCTTCCTCATCCTTTCTTCTGCAGCCAGAACTCCCCGTATGTGGTCTGTGTTATCATTTCTTTGGAGCACTTATTCACCCCTTTCCATATCTACGAGCAATGGCGTCCTCGAAATCACATGGCAAGGCTGTGAAGAGACCACCAAGCCCTCCTCCACAACTCTCCTCCAGCTTTTGGACACAGTTCAATCACTGGATTCCCCCGATTCAGATCGAGGAAGGAGCTATCCAGACTCCGTATCCTAATTTCGATGAAGCCCTGGGAGGAAGGAAACAATTTTAGACAACTCCCTACTTTAGGGTGTCCTAGGGTGACTACCTGTCTCTAAGGTGAGTTTTAAATCTCATCTCGGACTGCCTACTGGTTGGGAAACTTGGTGCCGATCAGTGCTTTCTAATTCTGTCTACCAAGAGAAGTTGAAGAAAGTCGGAGTTTACAATGCTACCGGGCGTCTCTACTAGAGATTTCCCGAGATAACGGCGGTTTGTTGGAGTTAATAATGAGGTGGAATCCTCAATCTCATACATTCATCACAGCGTTTGGGGAAATTTCTTCGACCCTTGAAGACGTTGAAGTGCTCTGCTGCTTGCCTGTACTCGGCTCTCAGAACCCGGCATCGATCAAGTTATCTCGGGAGGAGAAGGTGATAGAAGACCTTCTCCACGAAGGTATGCGGGCATCATCAAAGCCTCCTACAATCAAGAAGAAGGGGAAAAAGAGTGAAGGTAAGGGCTCCCGAAGGACGATGTCGGGCTGGATCCGCTTCTTTTGGAGGGAGGAGAACCTGATCCGGAGCTCCAATGTGATGGAGGTGATCGATGGCGAAGGCTGAGATAGTCCAGCCGCATTAGAAGCCTTCATTAGCCTCTGGTTATCGCACTTTGTCTTGGAGGGTTTTCCCAGTGACAAAGTGAATGAACAGTTGTTCCCTTTGGCCATCAAGCTGGCCCAAGGGATATCGGTTCCTTTGGCTCCCCTATTCTTGGGGAATTTATACGAGAGTCTCGATCTTTGGCTTCAGACTAAGCTCATTCTCGGGGTCAAAGATTGATCGAGACCGTGAGGGACGCCGGATTTCTGTAGATGTTTCTCTGGGAACGGCACCCGGCCTATGCTCCGGTCAAGATTTCCAAAGGCTCCAAGGTGGATTCTGCTAGCGGTCCACATCCTCGAGCCGCGTTATGGTGTGGAGAGACTCCTTTGGCGGAATATGACTTGGAGCTCGGGTTGGATGTCGAAGGCCATTTCGAGTTTCGGCCTTATACTCGGATTATCGGAGGGGTCGAGTAGGCCTCTGGGACAAATCTCGTGGGCCAGACCTTTGAAGTGTCTGCTTGGTCAAAACTATCTCCTGAGTGTCGAACATATTTGACCATCCTTCATCAAAACTACGTCCTTGGGAGGGTGGAGGAGAACATCCTTGACAATATGAGCTACAACCCTAATCGGGTCATGCACCAATTCGGCTTTGATCAACGTGCACCAAGGATGTCCTTGAAGAAGGCATCAGATCCGAAGATCATGGGTAAGAGCTTCCTCCTAGAAGAGGGCTTCAAATACATAGATAGCTGGGGGGCTGTGGCGGCAGTCCCTAAGACTAGGGAGGGGAAGGCATCAAGCAAATGGTTGACTTACTGGCAGGAGGTTTTAGAAGAAACCTGCCGTTTCAAAGAATCCAAGGCTGAGGAGTCTCGATTCGAAATTACTCAACGGGATACTCGTTTAAAACAAACGGGTCGTCGCTTGAAAGGCGTCTCGAAACCGAATCCCCAACCATTACATACCAGCTTCGTGTTGAAGTCGTACTTTCCTTTGGAGGGTGAAGTTATCGTTTCCGATTCTCAACGCAAGTCTACTGATCCCAGCTCTCGGGCATCGAGTTCAAAAGGGAAGAAAAGTGCTCACAAGTTACACTATCTTTTCAATGCGTCTTTAGTTCCTCTCTCATCCATTAAAGCTTACTGACACAGGTTTTAATGATTGACAGACCGGGACCTTTCTCATTGAGAAGATTGCAGAAGCCCTATCATCTCCTCCCGCAGTGGATAGTTCTCCCTCTGCAGGTAAAACTCTTGATGTATATTGTCACTCCCCGAATCCGTAACCCGGATCCCTAGGTGGGATGGCACGAATCACGAGGCGCGACCTTCGAGATCCCTTTCTGGACCGCGGATTAGCATATCATAACCAAAGATTAAATGAAATAACTAATTTTTTTTATTCATTCAACAGAGTACGGAAGCAAAACTAAAATCAAATAAACAAATCCTACTGGCGCTCAGCTGGGCCATTATTATATCAATCTCAAAATTCAATAAATAAAATAACTAGTCGGTAACCAAAATAAAGTACTAATTAAAATAACTGAACTGCAACCGTCTGAAAATCAAGACGCGCCGCCACCTCAACCACGAGCTCAACCTACAACATAAGTAAGTTGCTGAGCATGGAATGCCCAGTGAT